>JARQZK010000146.1:50000-55000 GCA_030704885.1 Cynegetis impunctata
ATTTGGTAATATGCTATTCAGAAGCAAGTTGAAACCAACAGCGGATCTATCCAACTCCCCAACTCAATCTGTAGAAACTGTGAAGGTAACTTAGAAGAACCGCGTGAAAAGAAGGAGTCTCTAGGTGAAAATGATGGTGGAAGAAATTAAAATAAAAATTTTAAAACGATATTCCCTTACCTACATGTTCTCAAAGAGTATATAATACTCCGATAATGCTGAATTTCGATAATGTTGTTTATAATTACACTCTCTACTCCTCGAAGTTTGGAGATGACAAAAGTTTCCATGAATTTAATAATACTTTATTTTCATTCTGCTTCAACAACCTCAGATATCAAATTCCAGCTAATTCAATGTGATGACAGTGGCTGGGTTGCTAATATGTACCAGGAATAGATATATATATATATTATATATATATATATATATATTATATATATATATATATATATATATACAGTATTGGTGCAAATGAAAGGAATAAATTCGTTATTCGTTAAACCGGCGACTTTAAGGAAAAATCCTGAAACCCGTCGATTTTTATTTTAAAACGGGCTATTCGTAAGGATACCTTTCTATTTTTGACGTCATCTACGCGAGCATGATGACGTCATCGCTAAAATTTTTTAAATGGAAATGTGGGTGTTGTAATATATATATTTGAAAGGTCTTTTGAATACCTATTCAGCCATCAATATGTACAGTAATTGATTTTTTTATGTTTGTTTAAAAAATTAATAAAATTTCAGTTTTTACCTTTTTTAAAAATCTAGTTACCTTATCAACATCAACATTGACACTTCGACATAATTAACTTTCTGTCAAGTGATTGATAGTATTATTGTATTAGGACGAATTCAAAAATGTCTTGTAGCTATCAACATGAAGCTGACTGAAACGCAAATAATTGAAAAATTCTAATAATGATTGGTTGTGGAGTTAAAGCACGTACGCAGAAAGAAGTATGTACGTTATTTAATAATAAATTACTCCAACAATTGAGAAACAATTTCACAATTCACTATAAGCCAAAATTAAGAAGAAATTCAGAGAAACGGGCCATGTCAAAGACCTCCCTAAAGGTAGTAGAAAAACCAATATCAGAAAACAAACAACTAGATGTTCTGTTAGCCTTTCAAGATAATCCCCATACCAGTTCATGGCAAAGTAGCATTAGATAAATGACATGGACCATTCAACAGTTCATAGAAAGCTAAAGAAGAAAAAGTTGCATCCCTACAAAGTAAGTTTAGTACAAGAGCTTATGAAGATGATTTTGATAAAGAAGAATTGAGTTTTGAGAAATTATGATGGAACAAAATAACAGAGATTCCGTTTTTAAAAAAGGTTCTTTTTCTCGGATGAAGCTACCATTTCTACTGAACGGTCATGTCAATCGTCAAACTTATCGCGGTTCTGGATACGGAAAAATCCACACTGGATGCAAGAATACCGTACTCAATACCCAGAGAAAGTTAATGTTTTGGGCGGGAATAATAGATGATAGGATTATTGGACCAAACTTTTCGAAAGAAACCTTAACAGGTCCTCGATATTTTGAATTTCTTCAAAACTTCTTGCTACCCGAATTGAACCGGCTCGTTTCCAAACAGAAATGATTTTATGGCTGCTGCAAGATGGTGCGCCTCCACACTATTGCTGTCTTGGTTGGTGCGCAACTATTTGAACAGCGTCTTTTCCAAATCGGTGGATAGGTCGAAGAGGAACAATAGAATGGCCGCCTAGGTCACCTGATTTGACTCCTCTTGATTTTTTTTATGCGGATACTTGAGAAACAAAGTGTACCAAAATAAACCACAAAATATCAATGAACTCAAAGAAAGGATACGTATTGAGGTTGCACAAATAACTCCGGAAGTTATAGAGAAGGTTCGAGAAGAGTTCGCGGCACGTCTTTCTCATTGTATTTTAGCTGAAGGTAAACAATTTGAGCACTTAATATTGGTTTCGTTGTATTTAATGAGTAATACATATTAAATATTTATTGTAATAATAAAATTTTATTAATTTTTTAAACAAATACAAAAATCAATTACTGTACATATTGATATGGCTGAATAGGTATTCAAAAGACCTTTCAAATAATGTATTACAACACCCACATTTCCATTTAAAAATTTTAACGATGACGTCATCACGCTCGCATAGATGACGTCAAAAATAGAAAGGTATCCTTACGAATAGCCCGTTTTAAAATAAAAATCGACGGGTTTCAGGATTTTTCCTTAAAGTCGCCGGTTTACGAAATAACGAATTTATTCCTTTCATTCGCACCATACTGTATATATATATATATATATATATATATATATATATATATATATATATATATATATATATATATATATATATATATAATATATATACGGATTATATGTATGATAATAATAACTCTAATATTTATACATTTCACTTTCAAGAAAGGATATGAATAAAAAATAGTGTGAATAAATAACAGGTATTCAAAATTTTTTTGGTACTCTTACAGTAGTCAAGTGCAAGATCACTTTAGCGAATAGCTAATCTGTGTTTCAGGCATGAAAACTTTGGTCTCCTTGAAACACCAGTAACCCACATAGGATCATCATGAAATTCCATGATCGTAGGTCGTACTAACATCAATAACTAACACAAGAAAATTACAAAACTACATTATTAAAATATCGCAAACATATTCAATATGGTGTATACAACACAAAGTTATCCATGAACAATATACGAAAAAAATTCTGGTAAATGAGTTATACACTTATATTGTCATATAAAGACAGGCGCGCACACACGTCCATCCAAATTTACTTATATACGCATAGGAAACATACAGGAGAGAGGTCTATCCATGACAGGTCTATAATAGTCTTTTGACCATTGCATTAAATTAATGGTCCCTAGAAATTCTTCGTAAGAATTTAGATTTTCAAATTTACTGGTAAGTGATTGTATATTGTGTTGTAGTTTGTTCCTAATGTATACTACTCATCAATACATTAACCTTCATCAATAATCACAATAATCAAACATAAAATCTCAGCTTTCGAGCCATCCTTGCTGCAAAACTACTTATTATATCATCAAAGGAAATCAAGGAAGCCCTCTGATGTTCAATTCAAATGATGCTCAAGTTCGTAAGTCGTTGCTGTTTCATAGCATCTATCAAACAAGCTTCATATTTCACAAAATATAATCAACTTTATGAGAATTTACTCTGTGCTCTGCTTTCAATTAGAAAAGTAGACGGACTCAGATGGACGAACTAATAGTCGCATCTGAATGTGGAGTGGAAATAGAAACATGGTTGCGAAAAGAAGAACGAAAGGATTCCCGTTTCCAAAACATGATAAATTCAGCTAGTACGCATTTATTTTAAATACAGTGAGAAAAATTTCCAGACTTGTAAAGAAACAAACGGTTAGAAGGAGAATGTTTTCACTCGGCGTTATACTTGAGATGATGAAACCGCCTGTAGCGAAATAGTTACAGGTACAGAATAACAAATGTATCGTGAAAAGGTTAGTGACTGCAGTGAATTCCTAAAGCCAATGAATTCATTTAGCCAAATCCAGAAAAATTATTCAGAAACTCAAATTGAGTCTAAATATTCCAAATTTATTCCTACTGGAAAATACTTCGAATACATTTTGTGTAACTACTTGCAGGCTGTTGAGTTATACCTAATTAGATACTTTTCTTCAGAATTAATAAAAATGTTGAAAATATACTGAAAGAGCAGGGACGGAATTTTACACCGCTTGATGGTATGCGTTTGTTGAAAAGCTTGCTACCCTAAGAAAGTAAGTTAATTAAAACAACTTCGTAAATACTCATAAAAACTTTTTACTTCCTTCCTGGCATGTGAAACAAGTTAAGCCTTTTCCGGAGCTGATATACTGTCAGCAATCTACTTTTTTTATTATGCTTTGGTGTCAAGGGTGTTGTGAGGTACCTAAGTTTCTATGTAATCATTAGTCGATAGTTTTGCTCGAACCGTTTCAACAAGAATTCAGATATATTTATATGTAACTGTGATTACCTTTTTTATGTCGAAATCTGCTGTCAATATATAATCATCATATTGATAAATTCTATTTATATTAAATCATCATCTATGGTTCTTTCACAATCATTGCTTTGAATGATTTTTGAACTGTGCTATGTTTTTTTCAGTTGTCTGCAATTTTTATATATTAGCATTTTTTCTGGTTGGTTGCCCTTCTCGATTCATCTCTTCACATTTACCTCCATTTTATGAACTATTCGTCTATCCGTTCTCATTCACTCGATTTATGTGGCTAGTCCATCACTTCCATTAAGTCGGTGTTATACGTTTAATTATAATATCATTGACAATTTTCTGCTGTGATCATGTTTTTATGTACTTCATCCTTTATCTTGATTTCTGAAATAACACTTTCTATTTGGTGTTGTGCTACTTTCAATTTGTTGATTGATTAGTTCTCAGTTATATGTGGTAACCGCAGAATTATCTATTCACTATTTACGTGATAATTCTTCAATGAGGGTGAACTATATAATATGGATAATTAATTGGTTTTGCAATGATCTCGGCTTTGACCATGTGAGATATATTTCATCCCTTTTGCATGGAGGTCGACATTAGTATTTTTATAGTTAAAAAAACTTACTTTGAACGACACAACTAGCTTTTCAAATAACTGAGCAGTTTATTTGGATGAAGGGTATTGAAAAATTAAATTTGTTTCTTGTTGTGACAGAAACGTTTTCAGACCACAATCGTATTGTAACACTCTTAATCTCTTAGAAAATATATATTTTCAGTTTTACAGTACCATTTTTGTTAAAAGAAACTTGGTGTCTTTGCTGCGGTATCATCATGAATGCGTAGAGTTTTTATTAGGACTGTTAAATCCACTAAAGTTACTTTAGTTAAATTATATGCGCAACATGTAGCTTTCAAGAACAGAATAGTTTATTAAATTCACCATTAATAACTTAGT
>JARQZK010000146.1:65000-85000 GCA_030704885.1 Cynegetis impunctata
AATATCCTTTTACTAAAATTATAGATTCGGTAAACAACGCGATTTCAATTGATATTCGAATGTGAAAATAATTATTCACTCAGGATACTAGACTTATGGTCAAAGAACGTATTTCACTGTACCTACCCGTATCTTGAAAACTTAGTCTATGGATCTGGAAGAAGCGATTTCAAACCACCCTGAACAATACAAACTGAATATACTATTCTTACTTGTCTCGTTGAAATCCAATCAGTCCCATTATAATCATTAGATACACTCTGATTTTACGACATTAGGAAACGAACATACGGTATATGAACTTAAGTTTTAACATGAATGTGGCTTGTTTTTCAACTATTCGATTTGGCAATGAACTCACTTATTTTTCCAGTACCTCACAAATAATCCCTGTACAAAATATAAAGAAGAAACATTCGGTGATGTCAAATTAGACCATCCTTCTTTCTACATTGTACATGGTAGACAGTTGTACTTTCCGTCTACTATTTCGGGTATTCTTTGTTATTATTAAGTAAGAAATAAAGCCTTTTGAAACATAATTGTCGAAGTTGAGACCGTGTACACAAACCCATCGAGTAAACAGCCTGTATATGTCGGACTCAATTTTGAGTTATATGAGTGACTATTGACAAGCTATAGCTTCCCACTGAGGTTATCGCATTTCACAGAAAGTCTGTATGTTAACAGCATTTTCTAAAATTGTAAAGATGGTTTATCGAGACATTGACATTTGGACCACTCTATATCCCAAACCAGTCGTGGGAACAAAATTTAAAATTGATATGTTTCATAGCTGGCCAGTATCTATAATATATCCAAAAATTAGCGAATTTAGCTGTCGTCATTTTTTCTAACTAAATTTGCGGGGTCCTTTTCTCAAATGAAAAATTTTCATGAAAATCACATTTCAAATAGCTGCAAAATCTTTAGCAAAAATCCTATTGAAAAAAAAGAATTTTCTAGGTATAATTGTAAACTTCAATATTTAAAAAAAAGATTATTGACAATTTAGCAGCTACAGCTGTATTTGGAATGCAAATTTTATGGAAATTTTTTATTTCAAAAATTATAACATTTTTGAAGTTATTTTTTTCAATTTAAGAAAACATAACTGATTGATGTTATAATAACAAAACTAGGGTATACTTGACTCTATTCTTAAGAAATTCGAATAAATGTTTGATGTTTTTTTAAATATAGGTAGCTAATTTTGCTCTATAATGTAATTTATAAAAAAAAATTATAGTTATTTCCATTTTAATATTGAATCAATCAACAAATAAGAACACAATTATTAATAAATAAAGGATATGAGTTTTCTCTTCACAACTCTTCGTTTGTTTTTTAACGAAAGCCTATTGGTGAAGAAATTATGATCATTTTTATAACACCCTGCGTTTGTAATATTATAAAAAATTTAGCCTCGCGCTTAGCCGCTATACATATGACATTGAAATATTTTTATACAGAAAAACTGATGATCCTGCCTAAAATTTGTGGAATCGTTTTTTTTCTAAATTGCTTTCTCTTTAGAGTAGTATTTTTTTGATTGAAAAATTGATTTATTTTCCAGATAATCAAGAAAAAGTATTTTCTTCAACCATTTCGGTAATTATTTATTATGGAGCTCCATATATAAGTTTATGCTTTGTGTAATATCAATCATTAATACTCAATAAAGCTGTTAGGAATTAGCCAATAATCTATTTTTCCTGGCTTTTCACAATCTTCTAGTATTGGTGGGCTAAGTAAAGAAATCACTGAAATTTAGAAATCTCAAAACTAAAAGAATGCTTAGTTTCGAAATACTTTTCATTTGTGAGTAACTAACTGTTGGATGATGAACTATCACTTCGACAATTTGAATACTATCTGAAAACGCGGCAACGTGGTCGGAGGCAAATAAGTCTTTATATGGAAATTAATATACAGAAGGAGGCAAAATAGTAGCTATAACGAACGAAAAGTATACGTATCCGGAGTCAAAATAGTAAGCTTAGTGAAAATATGCAAATTAGTCGCAAAGTGAAAAATTTCGTATATTCAGAATTCGAAATATAATGATGTATCACTTACTTCCATATTTAAAGCAGATTCAATATTCACGGCATAGATGGCCTATATCTTCACTCGTTGTGGTGGATGCAAAATAGTCGCGATATGAAAGGAAGCAATATAGTCCCAGGATGTAAATAGATATATATATATATATATATATATATATATATATATATATATATATATATATATATATATATATATATATATATATATATATATATATATATATGAATATATACAGTGTGGACCACCAGGAACTGTATCGATCGATATCTCAAAAACTGAATCTAGGAAAGAAAAATTGGAGATTTTGGAAACTGGCTAGATGTCTTAGGGCCTGTTCAGTTAAAATATCTTCATTTATTCCGGTAACACCGGAAATAGACCCTGAGTCGCTTATTTTAAATAGAGCACCTTATATATCATTGCATTTTTGAATTCTACTCAATGACGATTGCAAGCTGTAATATAATTATCAATTGTTCCTGTGAGAAAGCCCTTATTACTTACTTTAGGTTGGACTCCTTGTTGAGAAGGACTTACATTGATAGATTTTGTATAATATTTGGATAACCATTCATACAGGGTGTTCAAAAAATAAGATCTCAAATGAGATTCAGAAAACTGATAAAAATCAATTTTGTCAAATGGAAATCCCCACATTTTTCTTATTTTGTAGTATTAAGCAACAAAAATTAAGGTAATTTTGTATAATGTTATCTATACCTAAAATTTTTAGTTTTCGAAATATTGCCAATATTATATTTTTGTATGGCGATTTTGCATTTAATCAACAATAAACAATTAGAACTAGGATAGCCGCGATCGTATTTCACATTTTAAATCATTGTTATGAAACCCTGGTTAAATTATACAAACGAAGATTTTTAAACTTGTGATAAAGTTATTTCAAGGACATGTGATACATTTGTGACACCATATCCTCAGAAACAGAAACGCATGAGTTATGAAGTTTACTATTTCGACAACTTGCCCCTGGCTGATCTTCGAAACCTTTTCTACCAACATTAAGGTGGACACCTACACAAAATGCTCAGTTAGTCTTATCTTATGATCAATGGATAGCCAACAATAGATCAAAGTTTTGGCCACCTCGCTCCCCAGACCTATCAGTACTCGATTTTTATTTATAGGGGACAGTGAAAAATAACGTGTATAACACCGCAGTGACTACCATGAAATACAGCATGAGGCGAGTAAGTGCAGCATTCAAAGAACTGGATCACCAGTCAATAAAAAGAACCATCCATGAAAAATTGCGGCTTAGATGAGCAAAATGTCTAGAAGTTCAATTCAACCATTCACTCAAATAATTTTTTTAACATTTCTATTCCCAGTTTACGGTATCAATATTTTCATTGTTAATAACTGGTTTATTTCTGTACATTTTTCCTTTGCGGGTCCAAAGTTCAAGTTTTCTATAAATCGTCTTATAGTATTTGCTGATTGCTTCTGTTTTTGAGGATATCGTGTCACAAATGTATCACATGTTCTCGAAATAACTTCATCACATTGCCCATAAATAATAAATAAGTTTAAATAATCTTCGTTTGTATAATATAACCGGGATGCCATTACTATGATTTGATAAGTCAAATACAATCGTGGTAATCCTAGATCTAATTGTTAATTGATTAAATACAAAATATAAAAGTATAAAATTGGCAATATTTCGAAAACTAAAAACTTCAGGTATAGATAACCTCCTACAAAATCACCTTAATTACCTCAATACTACAATATTAGAAAAATGGGGGGTTCCTATTTCAAATATTGATTTTTGTCAGTTTCCTCAATCTCATTTTATATCCTATTTTTGAACACCCTGTATCATCAGTTATCCAAATACTATACAAAATCTATTAAAACAAGTCTTCGTCAATAAGGAAACCACCCCAAAGAACAACTGATAACTATATTAGGGCTTGCAATAGTCTTTTTTAACATAAAAATTTAAATATGTCAAAAACGCTTAGACTTAAGTATAGGACATGATGATAATATATAATAAGCGACTCAGGGTCTATTTCCTGTACAACTGGAAATGCCCTATAAATGAAAATTTTTTAACTGGGTAGGCCCTAAGACATCTAGCCAGTTTCTAAAATTTCAAATTTTTCCTACATTAACTTTCTGAGATATCGATCGATGCAGTTTCTGGTGGGACACCCTGTAAATATATTTATATATTTATATATATATATATATATATATATATATATAACTTTTTGATAATTATTAGCAATAGCAGGCTTGGTGTATCTCAAAAAACTCGATTTTATTTAAAAGTTGACGTTCGCCAAGACATTGGTGGCTTTATCAAAACTTTTAAAAAAATGGAAAATACTTTGACATTTATTGATTTGACTATTTCACTCATTCCATTTTTAGTGAGAAAGTGAAAACATGCAAGCCGGCAAAAGTTACTATGTTAGTATTTCAGCGATAATATTTTGACATTTCTCACATGAATCGTTATTTCCTTGACTTTCTGAAATGTGACCATATTACTGTTGGACATATTTTCTCGTGAAATAGTCATGTCGAATACCACTCGAGATGAAATTTAACCAGGTAAAATTTCTCTGCGTTTTTGATCTTTCTTTATTTCAAAAATTTTTGTGCTATTAAAGTTGAAACTATGATTCTCATTGTTTTTATGTTTGATTAGTGCTGTGGTTTGTGTTTTGGTATATTTGTGTGCTTTTAATCTTTCTTCTAAATTTTGAAAAGTTTGTCTTATATATGATTTATTACAATTATTACAGGGTATACTATAAACAACATGAGATTTTTGCAGAAGAGGTGTTTTACTCTTTAATTTAGAATATATATGTTTTATTTGATTTTGTGCAGTGTGGGCTACTTTAATATCGTGTGGATTTAAAATATGTGATATTTTATTACTTAATTGAGGAATATATGGAAGAGGAATATATTTTTTGATGATATTTTCTTTTTCTGACATTTCTAATGTGTTGTAAAGTTTATGAATTCTATTTTTAGTGATTTTCTGTATAAGTTTTTTTAGGAAATCGTTTGTTATGAGTAATTCATGGACATCTTGTAATGTTTCATGTCTGTGTGTAGGTGAAGTAAGTTTAAGTGCTTTGTCTATATATCCGATAATTAAACTCTTCTTCTCACACACAGACATGAAGCATTACAAGATGTCAATGAATTACTCATAAAAAACGATTACCCAAAAAAACTTATACAGAAAAAAACTAAGAATAGAATTCATAAACTTTACAACACATTAGAAACTTCAGAAAAAGAAAGTATTAACAAAAATTATATTGCTTTTCCATATATTCCTAAATTTAGTAATAAAATATCACATATTTTGAATCCACACGATATTAAAGTAGCCCACACTGCACAAAATCAAATAAAACAAATATATTCTAAATCAAAAAGTAAAACACCTCTTCTGCGAAAATCTCATTTTGTTTATAGTACACCCTGTAATAATTGTAATAAATCATTATAGGTATAGGACAAACTTTTCAAAATTTAGAAAAAAGATTAAAAGCTCACAAATATGCCAAAACACAAACCACAGCACTAATCAAACATAAAAACAATGAGAATCATAGTTTCAACTTTAATAGCACAAAAATTTCAAAAATAGAGAGTTCTTAACCGGTGGTCCCTGGAAGCACTCGAGGTGGTCCGCGTAGCCATCCTAAAAATATTGAATAAGTCAGGTTCAGTCATTTCAGCCTCTTCACTCTATGCAATGCAATGTGATGAATCTGACGACGTTTGACAATACTGTCAATTACTTGTATTTGCTCGATTTCTGCATAAAAATAAAGCATTAAAAGAAGAGTAACTGTTTTCCAAATGACTGGAAACGAGGCAAGGTGTTGTGAAAATAGTATATTGAGAAATATCGTCGTCAGTGGCAAAGCTTGATTCCAGATCTGATTTTGATGCATTGATATAACCAAAAATCCATCTGCAAGATCAACATATTGCCGAGCATATTGCGTTAGTCGTCGCCAAGCATTGGCTGCGAAAAAACCCTCCCAGAATGATTGGCTATTGCGTTGAAAATAGTTATAAAAGTTGTTAACTTCATCTGAAGCAGTGTACTGAATACTCGTCTTTTCGAATAATTATGCTCTGATATGAACTCTGAACAATGAAGTCTTCTTTTTCACACAGAGGTGCATTGGCTTTCCGAAGGAAATATTCTTTCAAGGTTGTTTGAACTAAGGGAAGAAATGAAAATATTTGTAACATAAGGAGAACAAAAAATTGCTGAAACAGTTCTGTTAGGCCGAATATCAAATAAGCGTTCATTATATATAATTATGAATTTGTTTATTTGGTCTACTGCTTCGATCGCGTGGAGATATTATCGGACTATAGGTATCTTACACTTTCAAGTACATTTGTATATTTTACAAAAATTTGAGTATTAACGTATTTTCATAATTTCTATTCCATATGTCTGCCATGATATGTTCAATTTTCAGAGTTTTCTGTTGGGTAGTTGATCTCTTGCAGCAGTTTACGCATGTTGGTGGTTCTTTTTTTTTCATTAGGTAGTCTCGTGCGTGATGCGTTTATGACCAGTATTATTTAGTTGATTTTTTTGCTTAAATAAATAAACTGAACCTTCAACTCGAACAGTCGGTAAATTTAAAGTTTCACGGCATTGAAAATATATTTGCATATGAAGGTAAAATCAATGTGTTTATCGCAGCATAACAGCGAGTTATGGAGATTAACAAGATCAAAAGTAGCAATATAAAATAATTGGGGAACACAATGCCAGTGGAAAAGAAGAAATACAAAACAAACATGATACTCCATTCAACAAATTTGAAAAGTGAATTCAGTCGTTATTTTCCGAACTGCGAAGACAAAAAGAATTCAGAAACTAGTTCGCAATCCTTCCATTGTCATAGTGTTTGAGTTCTTAATGACATTGAAGAAAAATTGATCGAAATGAAACACGAAAAACAATTTGAAATATATATTCGAGGCAGGAATAAATCTTGAAGATTTTTGTATTCAAAACATAATTTATTTTCCAAAGATTCAAGATATACCTCATATGACTTCGTTTTCATCGACATATTTATGTGAGCAGGGGTTCTCGACGCTTTTGATAATGAAAAACAAGCACCGAAATCTTGCCGACATGTGTTTTGCTTTCAGTAGCAATGAACCAAGGACTCAAAAGTTAGTTAAGATTATGCAGACACAAAAAACCGTTTTTTCTCATCGACTTTTTGAAGGTAATATTACTTACAAAAAGTTGGTGGTCCCTGACAAGAAGGAAATTTTGTTAAATGGTCCCTCATTATGAAAAGGTTAAGAACCACTGATATATATATATATATATATATATATATATATATATATATATATATATATATATTTATATGTATATATATATATATATATATATTTATTATATGTATTTATATATATACATATATAT
Source organism: Cynegetis impunctata (assembly GCA_030704885.1). Lineage (NCBI taxonomy): Eukaryota > Metazoa > Arthropoda > Insecta > Coleoptera > Coccinellidae > Cynegetis > Cynegetis impunctata. The sequence continues at coordinate 72,547 of JARQZK010000146.1, forward strand.
ATATATATATATATATATATATATATATATATATATATATATTTATATGTATATATATATATATATATATATATATATATATATATATATCTATATATATATATATATATATATATATATATATATAGAAACTTGTTACTGTATTTCCGCAGGACTATATATTCATCCGCAGGTGATAGTTGGATATTATAGCTTGAAGTAATGAATTCAAAATAACGTATGTATAGGAAGGTAACAGAAATTAAAATTCATATTGAATGTTTTCAAATTGTTAAAAAGTATTGAGGGTTGAATGAGGAAAATATTAAATAGGTGAATGTGGATGTATTTTCACAATCTGATCTCTGATATTCATGATTGATAAGGGTTTTATTTTCTATGATATTGAAAATCGATTACAGAGATGCAGGATGTATGCGAATTTATTTCCGTATCCGAATGTTATTTACTTTCTTCCATTCTGGCCCAAAAAATATGACATTGCCATGATTGAATTTCCTTCCCTCAGTTACTAACATATGGTTTGGAATGGACGAATGTTGAAGTACATAAATAAATCAAGAAAATAAAAGCTGTCAATATTTGACTTTTTGGAATAAAATTTGAGTAATATCTACCATAACCTCATGGATATGCTAAATGAAATATAATGTGTTCGAAATTTGAAAGTTTTACTTTTAGATATTTCGTAACTCAAGAGTAGTATGAAAATGTTGTGTTCATACAGAATATTGTTTTATTAACCATAAAATTAACGATTTACATATGTTTTCTCATGAAATAACTGATAACACTATATACGAAAGAAGATTTCAGAAAATCAGCCTTGAAAATATGACTGAAATGTTAAGAATTCTTTGTTTCATATTCCAGGAATACAATTATTAAAAATTTGTCAACCTTGTCTTTTATGAAATTGAGAATTCACAGAACACATAGTATTGCTTCAAAAAAAATATTATCCCAAAAATTATACAGACTATTTTCCGATATTCAATTAACTCCCAGTTCATATTGGTAGGTCCATATTGACAGTTTCAAAGATAATGGAACCTTACGCCATTCCTGTTAAACACACTGAAATTTTTCGATTTCATAATTCATAAAATTTGCTTCAATATACTGAAGTACATCATTATTCGATTTACGCAAAAGAAATATCTAAATCTGCTGGTTCATCCAAAATCACTTATTTTTGTCTATTTCGTTTATTCTAAGACGACGTCGCTCTTGAACAATCTGTCTAAAATGACATACATTCTCAAAAGCATTCTACAAGTATACCTATTAAAGTAATTGGATACGAAGTTCTCGAAAACACGCGCGGTTTTTGGAGCACGATGGCGTAGCCGTCGTGCTCGATATATATCCAGTGTTTTGAAGACCCTTCACCCGCGAATATTTTACGCTTCTTTTTTGATAAGCACAAATCAAAATCATAAATACTGTTATTATCACTTGAAAAAAAAAGAAATTAAAGCTCATATATATATATATATATATATATATATATATATAAATATATATATATATATATATATATATATATATATATATATATATATATATATATATATATATATATATATATATATATATATATCTCTCAGAAAAATTGAAGAATTAAATCTGCGTATATTGAACTATAATGTTTTATATCTGTTCTATCATTTACGACATTATTTAAGTTTTTTTGAATATGTAACATTTCTAAAATTTCTCTGCGTTTTTGATCTTTCTCTATTTCTGAAATTTTTGTGCTATTAAAGTTGAAACTATGATTCTCATTGTCTTTATGTTTGATTAGTGCTGTGGTTTGTGTTTTGGTATATTTGTGTGCTTTTAATCTTTCTTCTAAATTTTGAAAAGTTTGTCCTATATATGATTTATTTCAATTATTACAGGGTATACTATAAACAACATGAGATTTTTGCAGAAGAGGTGTTTTACTTTTTAATTCAGAAAATATTTGTTTTATTTGATTTTGTGCAGTGTGGGCTACTTTAATATCGTATGGATTTAAAATATATGATATTTTATTACTTAATTGAGGAATATATGATGGAGGAATATATTTTCTATTAATATTTTCTTTGTTCGACGTTTCTAATGTGTTTCAAAGTTTATGAATTCTATTTTTAGTGATTTTCTGTATAACTTTTATTGGGGAATGGTTTTTTATGAGCAATTAATTCATGGACATCTTGTAATATTTCATGTCTGTGTGTAGGTGAAGTAAGTTTAAGTTCTTTGTCTATATATCCGATAATTAAACTCTTCTTTTGTGACAAATGATGTGTACTGTTGTAGTTCAATGTTCTTTGTGAAAAAATTTTTTTTATGGCATTTTGTTCATTGTTTTTGTGTATGAGAGTAATATCAAGAAAATTTAATGTATTGTTTGTTTCTTTTTCTAGAGTAAATTGCAATTCTCTATTATAATCGTTGAATTTTTCAAGAATATCATCAATAAAAACTTCTGATGTTATTAAGGCAATCATCAACATACGTTTTGAAAGTTATAATTCGTTCATTCGAATTATTTAATACATTTTCTTCTAAATATTCTAAAACTTATTGAGCTATAACACTGAAAGTAGTACTTCCCATTCTGCACCAACAATTTGTTGGTAGAAGTTATTTTCATATTGAAAATAGTTTGTACCAAGTGCAAATTGAATTGCTTCTTATATATATATATATATATATATATATAAATATTTATATATATATATATATATATATATATATATATATATATATATATATATATATATATATATATATATATATATATATATATATATATATATATATATATATATATATATATATATATATATATATATAGATAGAATTTAAACAGCATTTCCCTGATTTGAAAAAGTATTAGTATTTCAAACAGTACCAACTATAATTTTTACATTAATCTAAACAATTAAGAATATTTGAATAAAGCTTTTGGAACATTTGCAAGTAATATTTAATTTGACGTTACAAGTTACTCTTGCCAGATCAATAATTGTATAGATTATATTTAGGCTTCACGTTCCTAGGATTGTTGATGTTACCATGTTAACTTTAAAACACGGGCGTTTTTGAGAGTTGGATTTAAACACACTGAGCCTCACTTTAAGTTATAGTACGAGAGCAAGTGACGTCGGAAAAACAAGAATTTTAAGGAAGCGGGTTCTTTGATATATTTTTTCAGATGCTTTCATAAATAGCGTGCGGGCGGTAGACGTTGCGTTCACTACTGCGCATCTCAACTGCGCATGTAAAAATATTGAATTCAAAAAAACTTCAAGAAGATTGTTTTTCCACTTATATTCAAACAGTATCAAAAACAAAAATTCATTGTTGCCAGACATATTTATTGTTGATAACAACTTGCCAGATTTGATATTAATAAACAAGAAAACATAATTTCAAACCAATTTTTAGTATTATCTCATTTATACATAGAGAAGTGCAAAATTAATTTGCCAGACTTTGATTTATTTATTACGAGCCAGACAGATTTGATGTTGTAGAGTGCCTCGGTATTATGCTGGCGGTTAGAGAGAGAAAGCTGCAAAGTAGATACTACCACTTTTCTAATTTTTCGTTCACAAAACAATAATATTATCATTTTTGTTACAAAATACAAATTTTATTTTATACGCCATTATGTGAAAAGTTCAACCTATGCAAAAAACTAACAAACATCTTGGATACGTCTTGAATACGCCGCCGCAATTGTCACAACATTAAATCTTAATGTCTGGCAAATTAATTTTGCACTTATTTATATATAAATAAAATAATATTAAAATTTCATCCATACAAAAATTGTCTGAAATTAATTCTGACATTGTTGTCAACAGTAAATATGTTTTTCTCCGATCGTGGGAAAAGTGACACTATTTTGACCTGTTTTCTACGCGCAAAGCTCAACATTCCAGAATAGTGGGCAGTTGCTAAGCAATTAGAAAATAACAGTGCGGTAATATTCTTACCGCACTGCTGTAGCGTGCGGTAATGTTACAAATGGATTATTACAATAAAATGAAACAAAGTATGGTTTTAATTTTTATAGTTGTTGTTAATATTTACATTTAAATTTGTATCCTGTAGCTTGACGTTTCAAAAATGCTCTCAGTTTTTGGTACTGGGCAATATTAATATTATTTTTAACAGACAAAGTTGATCGAAGCATGGAATAATGTGCCCAAAACGTCGAAGATTTCACTGTTCTAGCCAATTCAGCAACATATGCCATCAGTAAAATCTCAGAAAAGAATACACTGTTGTTTTTTCTGCAAAAGTCCATGAAGCGTTGGTACGCAAGTTCATAATTCTTTCTGGATTTCGCCGGAAGTAAATTATATGAAGCCGTGTTCGCATCTTTTACTAGTTCAGGGGGCGTGCAAGGTAACATATAATCACTATCAGTGTTCATGTTTACTAATTCTAATAAAATACAACAAATCAAACAAAACTGGCTTCAAGATTATTGTACTTTTGTCATAACAAAGTAATTTCAATGTGAACATAGAGAAATCTATTTAAACTTACTTGATCAAATCTTGAATGAAATATTTTTTAATTAATTTTTTAAATGTAAATCAACGATCGAAGAAAAAATAGTATGTATATTTCGTGGGAAAAGCAGATTCCCAAACTCCTGTGTTACCAGACGAGGAGCGTAGCGACGAGTTATCACTGTCGTTTGGGAATATTATGCTTTTCCCACTAATTATACAATATACTTCATCTACTCCAATGAGTTAAGAAGCTCTTTCCGCACGCATTTTGAGTGAGCTAAGAGCTTCTTAACTCACGCATTTTTATTACGGCACTCTTTCTTTAGATGACTTCCAAAATAATAATACTTATGGTATACAGTCTCATACGTCTGCCTGGATTTTTCTGGTAGCAATCCAGCAATGGCTCTCGATGCCTCTTCTTCAATATCAGAAGGAATACTTTCCGAATCGCTCATTTTAGATTACAATTCTTGAATCTTGACTTTAAAGTGACATCAATATTATTTAATATCAAATTGACATTGCCATGCATGGTGTTTCAGGTACTTATTTGAACAAAGATATTAAGGTAAAATTAATTATAATAAAAATGAATCGTATAAAAATAAGCATCCCGGTTAGGAGTAGATAAAATATTGTTCAATACACGCGAGTTAACCCCATTAAGACACTTGTGTGGTTACAAAACTCGTGCTACGCAGTCGTTGTGCAACTTTCACACGCGTATCTTAATGATGCTGTTAACTTGTATCGTAAATAACTATTTTCATACTGTTTCAATGTAAGTGAAATTTCTTCAAATTATTTTAAATTCAATATTTCTACCTGCGTAGTTGATATACGCGGTAGTTAACGTAACGTCTACCGGCAGCCAGGTGGACCGCATGCTGTTCATGAGAGCATAAGAACCAGGTTTCTTGAAATTCTCACTCGAAAACATTGCTAGCTCTTGGAATATAAGCGAAATAAGATACCGATAGAAAAAGTATTTGATTTATTTTTATTTTATTTCATTCGAAATGGAAATTTCTCTCAATAAAAAATTTTGTTGAAAATAAAAATAAAATTAATTCAATGAAACATTCGGGATATGTACTTGAGTGGATTTAAACACTTTCTTAATATTCATAAATCTTAAAAGGCTCCATTAATCGATAAATTTGTGTCAACTTAATTTGAAGTATAACTTTTTTAAACTAATTCCAAACATCCAATTTACGAACGAAAATCTAAAGAGGTCTAACCAGGAGAACGGTGGAGCAAAGTGAGTTTATCCGATAACGAGGAGTTCCGCTTAGTTTGGCATTTAGTATTCTACTGAAATATGCAAGAGCTTCGATCATCTGAAAGTAGCGTCAATGAATTTATTCAACGACATAGGTAATGCAGGTATATTTTCTCTAGATTACCAGTAGACCGCCCTTCAAAAGTTGATCATATTACACAAATTATAGAACTGTTGTGCATACTATCAATCAGAAAATATCAACAAGAAGTTAAAAAAAAATATGGATTCGTGCGAGAGCTACAACTTTTGATCAGTCCTATTTAGATATTTTAAAGTTTTATCTACATATATTTTCAACAGAAATGATTTTTTATACGTAGCATTCGAGAAAGTTTCAGTAGCCCTATGAATTTATAATCATTCAATATATTATGAACAGAAATAATTGGATCCAGTAGCTAAGTCTTTCATTTCACATACGTGCTTGGACAATATTCGAAATAACAAGAAAAACGGTGTCATGGGACACCAGGTAGGAACGTTCCTTCGGAAAATATAGAAGGGCCAAAATTTGCGAAAACGAAACATGTGCGTGTCGGGGCGCACAACAGAAGTGATAACTTATACTAATCCAAGTTGAAATAATTAATATTGAAATGTGGGGCTGACAGCTCTTACGAGATTGTAAATACAAAAATTTAAAAAAGCCAGGAGTCACCTCTGGGATTCGAACCCAGAAATACCGTACAACAGGCTTCAGTACTTTAGTCCAGGCAACGAAGGAAAAATAGAGAAAGTAATTCAAGGTGTTTTAAGCAACATAATAAAAGTACTGAAGAGTGGGAGTGGAGCTAACGGTGGGGGGGCCTCTAAAGGTCTCGTTTTTCAGTTTTTCGTTAATAACTCGAGAACTACTATCTCTAGCAAAAACTGTTTGAAAACTAAATTAATCTACATAAAATTTTCTTCAAAAAATATTTCATACACATTTTTGCTTGGATCAATGCTTGAGGAGATATGGAGGGGGAAATGGAAAATTTTGAAAAAAACGTTTTTATTGTTAAAAATGAAATGTTTATTGTAAGAAATGAAATGTTTATTATTAAAAATGAAATTTTCATTGTTAAAAATGATCTTTATTGTCAAACATGAAATAATAAGTGTTTAAGGATGTATCTTATATGTCGAAATCTGAACATTCTTCGTCATCGACGATGTCTCTGACGGAGGCTCCGTTCGTACATGAGCCGAGGCAGCCACAGGTAACGGAGCAAACAATACCTGCTTTGCGGCAACAACAGCGCACCCCACATCCAGTCGTGCATCGGCAAAAGATTATGTTCAAAACTGGGTCGGGTGTCACAGGGTCGTTCGTGTTAACTGGGTTAAGGATCTCATATTCTCCCTTAACCCATCAATGTGTTGCTCTCTAGTTGCGAAAACTAAAACAGCGAACTCTTTCAATTACGTGCAGATGGCGGTGCCTCCTGGTGATCCACAAACCCACTTGGCGAGTACAGAATCAGTAGTTCCTCTTCCTCGCGTCAGGCCACCTGAACTTTTCATGGAGCGCATAAATGTTTGTTCTTTAGCCATATCCGACCAAATACTTGCCCAAGAAGTACCTGTGCGATTAATAGAAAAGTACTCCTTTTCAGCAAACTCAACGCCTCCGGATGGCTACCTTTCAGTTGTTTCATATGTTGTTCGTAGGGATGGACACATTTTGCGTACTGGAAGTGCCCACTTGCAAGAAAAAATGGGATCATTTGCTGTACACACGCCAAGTGGTCATCTCAAACACCACGACGTTCAGAAACAATGAAATTCTTCATCAGGGTAAGGATGTGGAAGTACTGAACCCACAATGCAGCGGTAAGCCCATTATCATTGAGGCAGTCCAGGTGATTCTGCGAACTTTGTCTGAAGTTTCTCCATGTTGGTTAGCGTAGTTAAGATATACCTCTTTTCTTCCTCTGGAACATTAGCACTTTCCAGAATAACAGGGCTTCAAACAAGGTGAACTAGTAAATGTCCTCGAATAGCTCCGCTGTAGATGTAACCTGTTAAGAGGAGCCTAGATATTCCAACATTCCTCTCATCTAATCCTGTGGTTTAAAAATTGGTGTATATGGTGGGTAATGACATAGATTCAAGCCGAAAATATTGTGACAAAAACTTACAAAACTTCATATACTCAGACTATATATACCTACTAGAGTTTTCCCCTATTATTTTTCAATCCAAATTTCAAAAATTAATACATAATCTTCAACATATCTAGTTTTGTTTTTTATCGATTATAATTCTTTGATTTTGATCAATCACGATATCTTTTCACGAGGAACAAGCTTTCGATTCAATTATGTCATATTCACATTCAATTATTCTCACCTTTAACAATGAATAGTGACATACTATTTGAAGCGGTTGCACAACCAAAAATTGATGAGGTCATAAAAAATATAAGTACAGCTAAATTCTGTAGCAAAGTTAGCATTGTAATAACAAAACATTTAGTATTTGAAATATCACCAAAACTAAGAAATTATTAAATGGGTGTTCGCGGCCTAATGATAACTTCCAAGGAATTTAGTGAAGAAAGCTTTAGCAAAATCATATTATGTAAAATTGCACAAGAAATAAGTGAACTCTGAAAGAATGTTTGATGAGGAAATACCTCTTATTATCCACAAAACTGAGGATACATAGACAGAAATCGAATAATCAAAAGGATTCGACTCAGATGAAACAATATTGGGAAGTCTATAAAATGAAATGAAAATGACAATCTGACCCCCTCATACAAGAAATCTCCACAAATCATTATAAAATACCTATATCACATAAGATAGACACAAGAAGTAAACTTACATCAATATATGTTTCTGTTAATTTAAATAACTAAATCGCAGATACATCCAAACTTTATAGATTTCGAAAGGCACACATTGCACGAGAAATTTATCAATTTTATATTCAATGGAACCTGCATCTACTATTTTGTCCTGCATTTACATTTTCACAGAAACTAATGAAATACCAAATTTTCGAGATCCTTTATCATTTAAGTAGCACAAATAACTCCTAGTTGATACTGAATTAAACAGTATACAAACTAATAGACTCGATTCACACTCACACTTTATTTTGCAATAATTGGCTATTACATAAAAAAAACTAGGAATATTCTCCAATAATTTGAAATTACCAAAAACACCTCCAATGAAGCTAGTTATATGTATTCTGCTACACGAATTTTGAATTATTAAAGAGTTTTTCTTGTTTATGTGGTACATGAAATTGACTAGGTCAATTCATTTAACATATTATTTCGAGAAAAATATTTCCTTTTAAATCAAAATATCAATATTATTTGAAATACAATTGATAATTGGAAATTGAATAAATATATATATATATATATATATATATATATATATATATATATATATATATATATATATATATATATATATATATATATATATATATATATATATAATTATATATATATATATATATATATTTATTTATATATATATATATATATATATTTATATATATATATATATATATATATATTATCTGTCAACGTTTAGAAATTACTGTCATGTTCAAAATGCCGACGCTTTCGAATGTCATACTTCTCCTTGCCTGCTGCTCTACCTCCACTCTTCAACAACTCTCACGCGCTCGGCCGTTTTTCGTCATGGTCAGCTTTATTTTTAACATATTTCTCAGCGTTTTTATGAAAAGCCAAGATGAACGTTTTGAACTATGAGAATTCTACTTTCAAAATCGATATGAAATTTTCAGATCAAATATGATTTGACTAAGTCTATTTTTCAAAATTATTTTGAAGAAAAATGCACTTCCGGTTTTGCCGGAAGTGATATGAACTTTGTTATTTCAAATGGAATACCCTGTATATCTTTTGATTTTCGAATTTCTTATGTAATGTATAATAAAATTTTCATACCATTCTTTATACCTAAAATGAACAGTTTTCGAGTGATTGATTTTTTTCGTGAAATTTTGACAGTTGCGTCTCCAACAAAAATAGGCTATAACTTCTTTGTTAGTTGGTCTATTGGTATGCGGTTTGGATTTTTGTAACGTTGAAACATTATTCCATTTATTCCTTGTCAAAATTTTCCGTATTTCTAACTAATTACTTGATAAAATCTAGGGTGAAGTTGACAAATTTCAAACATTAATAATTTTCTTATTTCAAATGGAATGCTATGTTTTTCTTGGCATTATTAAATTAGGTATTGAATTACCTTTTGATTTATGTGACCATTCCCTATACCTAAAGTTAATAATAACAAAGATATTTCACAATTTTGTAATAATTTATATATCAACACACCTGAGAAATAGACTAGCGTGTTATTTTAAAGTATCCATAGATACCAATTACAAAAATTGTTTAACATTTGATTGTGTCACCTTTTCTGTTCATTAGGTTTTTAGCACCTTATGCTGATATCCGAAAAGATATTGAAAAAATAGTAATTCTAAAACGTTAATATTCAATAATTATTGTTGTTTATAAACAACATAATGTTTGTAGAGACTGATGTCAACTTGCGATGTCAAGTTTAACATTATCATTTTGGTGAAGAGGAGTACATTCACTTAATTCAACAGTTACTTCAAATAATACATTTCAACGTTAATTTTTATTTATTTACTGAAAGAAATCAATGCTTTTTTATAACAGAATCACAAAACGTAGTTGAATCAGAATCAAAAATAGAATTTATCGAAATAGTTAATTGATAATTATAATAAATGCTCAAATATGCCACCATTTTGCTGAAACCACCCATTCAATCTACGTAGAAAAGATTGCTTCACGCGGGTAAGCATATCCTCGTTTATAGACTGAAATGCATCGGTTATTCGCTGCTTCATATCTTCAGCTGTAGTTGGTCGTTCTCTGTAAACTCTTTTCTTTTCATACCCCCAAAGAAAAAAATCAATAGGTGTCAGATCTGGAGAGCGAGCTGGCCAAGCAATAGCTCCTCCTCTTCCTATCCAACGGTTGGCATAACTCTGATTCAAAAACTGCCGCACGATACGGCTATAATGAATAGGAGCACCATCATGCTGAATCCACATTTTCGCTCTGGTATGTGAGTCTACGTATTCGAGTAGCAATGGGAGATCGGCTTGTAGAAATTCTAAGTATTTCTCGCCATTCAAGACACCGTCAAAAAAGAATGGACCGACAACACGACCTCCAATATTCCCCCCCAAACGTTGAAAGACCACCTATTTTGGTAATCCATTGTTCTCAGCCAATGTGGGTTATGAGTCGCACAGTAGTGCAAATTGTGCCTATCAACACAGCCATTACTCTTGAATGTAGCTTCATCCGAAAATTAAATGCCGCTCAAGAAGTTGCCGTCAGCATGCACCTCAAGCATTCTATTTGAAAAATCTACTCTTTGCCGAAAATCATCGTCATTAAGTTCCTGATGAAGTTCTATATGGCACGGGTGGAATTTACGATTTAAAATAATGCGATTCACACTGCTTTGCGATAGACCAGTATCTCTTGCGATCTCCCGAGTACTCGAAAAAGGATTTTCTTCTATCGTCAAAAGAACTTCTAATTCATGGTCTTCATCAATTTTCCTTCCAACAAATCCTTGTTTATTGTAAGAAATATTACCGGTTGATTAAAATCTATCCCTCAATTTTTGAAATGAAATCACTTGGGGCAATCTTGATTCTGGATATTTTTGATGATAAATTCTACTAGCTAGCAGAACATTTCGATCCGCTTCTCCAATATAGTAAACCATATTTATCATTTCTTGTCGCGTAAAATCCATTTCAACTGAACAAATACTAGAAAAGGTGACAAACAATGAGATTTCAAATAATTTTTGTATCCATGGATACGTCAAAATAACTCGCTAGTCGATTTCTCAGGTGTGTTGATATGTAAATTATTACAAAATTGTGAAATATCTTAGTTATTATCAACTTTAGGTATAGGGAATGATTACATGAACCAAATGGTAGTTTAATAGCAAATTTAATAATGCAAAAATATATATAGCATTCCATTTGAAATAAGAAAGTTATTAACGTTTGAAATTTGCTAAATTCACCCTAGATTTTATCAAGTAATTAGTTGAAAATACGGAAAATTTTGACAAGGAATAAATGAAATAATGTTTCAACGTTACAAAAATCCAAACCGCATACCAAGAGACCTAATAACAAATAAGTTATAGCCTATTTTTGTTGAAGACGCAACTGTCAAAATTTTACGAAAAAAATTAATAACTCGAAAACTGTTCATTTTAGGTATAAAGAATGGTAAAAAAATTTTATCATACATTACATAAGAAATTCGAAAATCAAAAGATATACAGGGTATTCCATTTGAAATAACAAAGTTGATATCACTTCCGGCAAAACCGGAAGTGCGTTTTTCTTCGAAATAATTTCGAAATATAGACTTACTCAGATCATATTTGCCCTGAAAATTTCATATCGATAGCTTCAATGACAAAAAAATGATGGACCGATTACGTAGCTCTGGGTCACCCTGTATATATATATATATATATATATATATATATATATATATATATATATATATATATATATATATATATATATATATATGAAAAACTTGGTTCACGGAATGAACCGCGTAAAAGATTTGAAA
>JARQZK010000146.1:90000-175721 GCA_030704885.1 Cynegetis impunctata
AACTTTGAGCATATGGCTGCACAATTCTTTTGATTTTCATTTACGAGTCATGTCGGTGTTTTTTGTCATACGATTGCATGTATTTATAATTTTAATAATAATAATAATAACAAACAATTTAAAACAGAACAACTACAAAAATATCCAGTGCTACATAAAAAAAGTTCAAAATAAATACTTGATTATGAAGATCTCCGTTACAATTTTTGGAAGAATATCAAATTTATGAACAAAACAATTTACAACAAATGTTCAATGTGATCTCCGTTTACCTCAATAAGTTTATTCATTCTTTCGCTAAACAATCTTCTAACTTTAAAAAAAATGTTTGGTTGATTCGCAATAAAATTAGCGGAATTTACAATTTGCTGCCATAGTTCCTGGCGAGTATTTATCGTTTGGGAGTATAGGCACTATTTTTCGAGATATTTAACGTTAAACATAAGGCTGCATAATAACTTCGATTTTAATTATCTTTCAATCATGTTGATATTTTTGTAATAGAATTGTTATAAGTGAATTACTTACTTAATTAATTAATTAGTTATTATGCATGTGTCTATTGTCATAAAAGATGCAGATTACATTTATTTGGAAATATATATCAAGAAGTCTTAAATTTGATATTCTTCCGAAAATTGTAAAGAAGATCTTGATAATTAAGTTTTTATTACCCCGAGGCGAAGCTAAGGGGTTATTGTCTCACGACAAAAAGTTAGTAGCTGGTCCGATTTTAGAAATTTCAACGCATATCGATAAAACACATATGCTTTCATGAGAAAAGTGTTCTCAAAAATTTTTCCACACGAAGAAAAAACAAATTATATCGTTTTTTAGATTTTTCTGTCCATAGACATGTGGTGCTATCTATGAATCTTAAACCTAAACCGATTTTTACAATAATGAAATAAAATGATAGCATTTAATGTGTAGTGTTTTAATTTAAATAATACATTCTAAAAATATTGACGACATACACATGCGCTGAGGGGTTTTATCATTCCTAGTGCTACGCAGTAGGGTGTCCGGATTTTTTTGAACTTTTTTTATGTAGCGCTCGATATTTCTGTAGTTGTTCTGTTTTGAATTGTTCGTTAATATTATCATAAATTGAAAAGAGAATATCTAATAATGTTCATTTTACGTGATACATGCAATCGTATGATAAGAAACACCGACATGACTCGTACATAAAAATTAAAAGAATTGTGCAGCCATATGTTCAACGTTAAATATCTAGAAAAATAGTGGCTCTAGCGTTACGAAAAAAAATGTCTTATTTACAGAGAAAATATCGGAGAATAAAAAAATTATACTAAAATGACAATTCTGCTAGTGGCGTAGAATTTAGGAAACGAGAACTGTTCCCCTGCTCCTGCCGTACGCCACTGGTGATAGCGAGAAAGTCTTCTTTACTATTATTTGATGTATCCCAAACTACTTTAACTTACTGCCAAATATCATGAAGAAATATCAAGCAGCATCAAAGTAATGAACAAAATTCATTTTTAATAATATAAATAAAACCCTGTAAATGGGTAAGGAGAAATATTTTGTATAAGCAAATTGGGTTAGATCTTGATATTTTGAGCTCAATATTTTCATATTTATATATATATATATATATATATATATATATATATATATATATATATATATATATATATATATATATATATATATATATATATATATTTTTATATATGTATGTACTGCAAATATATTCAAGCTACATAAAACTCAGTATTTAAATAAATTTTTCAAGAAACATTATTCAAAAATCTTCATACAGGTTACTACCTGAAAAATTCTTTCACAATACTATTCCTTTAATGAATAATATTAAAACATTCTTATTCCTACCATAAATCCGGAGAATGAAATTGTCAGTTCATATTTAAAATTGAAATTTCTTTTTTTCTTTTTAAGATCGAATGTTTCATATCATGAGCCTGGACTATGCTATTATATTAAATTGGTAAGGCTTAGAAATGGGTTCAGTTATACAGAAATGTGATATGGAATATAAAACACTGTTTAATTTATGATAATGTTATCGTAATATATATTCAAGATTTGATTATTGACGAAATATTGTTGAATGTGTATTCATTTGAATGAAGAGTACTGGGCCAATGCTTTGCACCTCATGAAAAATAAGCAATAATATTACGGTATGAAGTCATTTTGAGCATCATTAAGTTTACAAGGTGTTTTAATTTTTATGTAATGAAATCAAAAAATGTATTTAACAACTACGTTATATATACCAACATAAAATGAAGTAAGCAATTCAATGGATTTGATTACTAAAACCTTATTAGAAACTCAATAGGCGACAAAAAACATTTTTATATCTAACGTGATAATATGTGTATTCGAAGAGTTTGAGAAGGAATAACAGTAGTTATCTAAAATAAAAGCAAATTGTTACCAGTTGGATAGAATATCCATTCTGAAGATTTTCAACATATTGTTGTTTTTGTGATTGTCCAGAATACATCAATAATTGTAGTTCATTAATCGCACTGAGGAGTTCATTTTTTGAAGTAGCTGAAACCAGAGTGAGTACATACTCCATGATAAATTTCACACTTTTTGAATAAAACCAATCATTTATAAGAGGCCTTGCTCAATATCCTATTCACCGGCAGCTTATTGCTGGAAATTCGTTTATATCACGTCATATTCTCCAGCGCTTAGGTTATCTGGCAGTTTGCCTATTTTCTTTAATATTTCCTTTATATTTTTGAATCGCGAGTCGGAGAGGGCGGGTTCATTGGGAGAACTGAAGAAAACGAGATAAAGGGACGAATTTTATTTATTATTGAAAATTTACTTGAGATGATAATTTCTAAGTTGTGATAATTAACGTAGATATATTTTCAATATGAAATAAAGTATTAATGAAAAAATGAAAACTTGATTTTGGGGATTACCGCACAGCACTGGGAGTAATTGCGGATATACTTTTACCATTCGAACAGTTTTCGTGGCCTCATAATTTACAATTGTAGCATTTGATCTACTCTTTTTTGGGAGCATCTTCATAATTTTTAACATAAGTTAGGCACTAATACTGATTCTATTTCACATCTCCTTAATCGGTCTTTTTTGTCAAGCGAGGTATGTCCTTTTCTTAAAATTAATTTTGTTGCATCTGAAACATATTTGAGTAGATAATATACGTTCCTAATTAAAAACAAGGTCTTGTAGATACAAGGCAAAAAGCCAAGAAAAACAATGAAGCAATTACTGACACACTGACAGTATTATCCTACTGAAATCGCACGCCTTTTCCAAACACACTGTGTAACACAAAGCTATATTTATATCTTAGGTTGACATCGCGTGACGCACGCGGACTCAAAATCATTGTTGAATCAGACGAAAATTCACAAAAAGATACATCATTTTATTGTTACATCTAGCTTATTATACACCTTTTCTATTATCCTCAAACACTCCATGAAATTGTTCACAGAAAAATGATGTTAACATACCTTGTATAGCAAGCGCCATTCTTTTTGTTCGGCACTGCGTTCAAGATCGAATCATGATTGCCTCAATGGCAATATCTTTTATACTTTTCTTATATGAAACCAACACACCCACGATTATTCTTCGTAATTTCAGAACTATTTACTACAATATTGACGGAAATATATATATATCTTGCACAAAATTCACAGAGAGGAATTTGGTTTCTGCATTAGCTAAAATCATTATGAGGAACACTTTCATGAAAAATATCTACCTGGAAGAAGATCGCTTGAAATCAGTTTCACTAGAAGTTCACTTTTGAAACTAAGCTCATATCTAATGAATAATAAATATTGAATAGATGATTGAGTTTTTTATTACGAAAATAATAACAATACGCTCATATCCAGAAAATGAAAAATATTGAATAAATGATTTATATATATATATATATATATATATATATATATATATATATATATCTATATATAGATATATATATATATATATATATATATATATATATATATATATATATATATATATATATATATATATATATATATATATATATATATATATAATTATTATGAACCCATTTAGCAGACTGATTTCAGACATACGTTCATACACTTGTGATAAATACAGAAAATACTAGTATACTTAGGTGGAGCTAATACTGAAATACAAAATATTCTAAATAATATTGACACGTAGATCACCATCAATTTCTTGACATTGCCATCTGCACGCGTAACACACTAATACTCGTTAATATACATTCTACAATTTATTTTCAATTTTGATCTTCTACTACTGGCTTTTACTACCAAGCTGAATAAGAACCATTGAAATGGGACCCCATTGATCTACGGTATTTTCGACTCTGAAGAGAACTGATTTTTAACGGTTCCAAGTTATTCTGTAACGTGCATTCAGATAAGTTATTTTTGCTATTTTGAATGTTTTTTCATGTGCTCCTAGCCATTACGTAGCTTCCAAATTTGGGTTTATGTTAATTCTACCACATGCCGACTTGAAATTTAAAAAACACTCTATCGCAGCGAGCTGCATTAGAAGAGTAGGTTTTCTGATGTGTAAACAATATTTATTTCCTCCCCGGGGGATCAACCCCCAACCAATTCGTACCAAAACCAATCACATCCAAGGTATCATACGACACTACGTACTTACAAACTTTCAACTCTATTTCTATGAAATTGCGCCCTTTATTATGTGAACAAGATTTATTTCCTCCTCCGGAGGGTCAACCCTCCAACAAACTCATATAGTAATGAATAACATCCAAGATATCGTACGAAACTACCTACCTTCAAACTTTTAACCTTATAGTACCAAAATTGCGCCTTCTATCGTATAAACAAGATTCATTTCCCTGGGGGTCAACCCCCCAACCAATTCGCATTAAAACCTAATCCATTCATTATATCATACGAAACTACAAATTCACAAACTTTCAGTCCTATTGCTCAAAAATTACGCCCTTTATCATGTAAACAAGATTTATTTCTTTCCCCAGGGGGTCAACTCCCCAACTAATTCGAACCAAAACCAATCCCATTCAAGATATCATACAAAACTACCTAGATACAAACTTTCAACCCTATTGATACAAAATCGCGACCTTTATCGTGTGAATAAGATTTATTTTTCCCCCAGGAGGGTCAAACCCCCAACCAATTCGAACCAAAAACAATTCCATTCAAGATATTATACGAAACTACTTACTTACAAACTTTCATTCCTATTGCTACAAAATTGAGTCCGTTTTCGTGCAAACAAGATTTATTTTCCCCCCAGGATCGTCAACTCCCCAACGAATTCGAACCAAAAACAATTCCAAAATTTACAAACTTTCAACCCTATTGCTTCCAAATTGCGCCTGTTATCGTATAAACAAGAATTATTTTGCCCTCAAGGGGGTCAACCCCCAACCAATTCGAACCAAAAACAATTCCATCTAAAATATCATACGAAACTACCTATTTACCAACTTTCAACCCTATTGCTTCAAATTGCGCCCGTTATCGTGTCAACAAAACTTATTTTCCCCCCAGGGGGGGGTCAACTCCCCAACCAATTCGAATCAAAAACAATCCCATCCAATATATTATACGGAGCTACCTGATTACAAACTTTCAACTCTATTGCATCAAAATTGCGCCCGTTATCGTGTAAACAAGATTTATTTTTGCCCCCAGGGGGGTCAACCCCTAACCAATTCGAACCAAAAACAATTCCATCCACGATATCATACGAAACTACCTACCTATTTGAAAACTTTCAATCCTATTGCTTCAAAATTGCGCCCTTTATCGTCTTAACAACGCTGAAATACATAAGCTTATAGATACATATGAACATATTATATATATATATATATATATATATATATATATATATATATATATATATATATATATATATATATATATATATATATATATATATATATATATATATATATATATTTGAAAAACTTGGTTCACGGAATGAACCGCGTAAAAGATTTGAAAAATCTCGACGTTTCGGCTCCTTTTGCGAAGCCATCTTCAGGAGAATTAGAAGGGAAATAATTCAGACTCGTGGCCTCAATCTGCCTACTCCACGAATCGAATTTAGGAGGAATCGGAAACAATACGATTGCGTGGTCTCAACCTGCCTACTCCACTAACCGTATTGCTTCCTGTCAACTCTGAAGTCTCAATCTGCCTACTCTTCAGAGTCAGACTCTGAAGAGTAGGCAGATTGAGACTTCAGAGTTGACAGGAAGCAATACGGTTAGTGGAGTAGGCAGGTTGAGACCACGCAATCGTATTGTTTCCGATTCCTCCTAAATTCGATTCGTGGAGTAGGCAGATTGAGGCCACGAGTCTGAATTATTTCCCTTCTAAGTTGACTCTGAAGAGTAGGCAGATTGAGACTTCAGAGTTGACAGGAAGCAATACGGTTAGTGGAGTAGGCAGGTTGAGACCACGCAATCGTATTGTTTCCGATTCCTCCTAAATTCGATTCGTGGAGTAGGCAGATTGAGGCCACGAGTCTGAATTATTTCCCTTCTAATTCTCCTGAAGATGGCTTCGCAAAAGGAGCCGAAACGTCGAGATTTTTCAAATCTTTTACGCGGTTCATTCCGTGAACCAAGTTTTTCAAATACTTCCGACCGCGGAAATCTTTCTGAACATATATATATATATATATATATATATATATAATATATAAAATGCTAAGGTATTTTTTACTATATATATATATATATATATATATATTATATATATATATATATATATATATATATATATATATATATATATATATATATATATATATATATATATATATATATATATATATATTATATTAGATATATATGAACTTGAGTTAGTTAGTGACAAGCATCATAAAAAGTCATGAAACGAAAAACTATCTTGGTCCTAGGTCTAACTTTGCTAATCGCACCCATTGTAATAAGCAGGTTTTCAAAGTGAAAACCTGCTAATAATGAATATAAATCGGTCTCACCACTGGTCATTTCTATTATTTTGGTAGGACCAGCTGACTGTTATTTACTCCTTCAACCCGATTGATATTCTCCTCTGCATACTTATTCAAGTGAGCTCTTATTATCCTTGCCATAATTTTACACACCGCATATAACAATGCAGTACCTCTGTTGTATCTGCCTTTTTTCATATGATTATTACTCATCCGAGCTATACTCCATTCTTCTAGTAAATTTTCTGACCTTCACATCTTATTAATTTATTAGATCGTATATTCTGATAAGCAAATTTGCGCCTTATCATTTCGGCTGTTCTTCTGTGCTCTCTTCGGATTTTGTCGTTTTACAGATACTTTCTTCGTTTTCATATTCGATCGATTTCATTTCGATATTTCCTTGCAGTAAACATGTATATATATATATATTAATATATATATATATATATATATATATATATATATATATATATATATATATATATATAAACTATATAAATATATACCAAAGTTAATTTAATTGCGATAGCAGGGGGGGGAATATGAATTTTTCCTTTATTCCCGCGGGCTTTCAATAATATTTATTTTTTTATTCAATTAAACTAACTTCTGTATGGAACGATATTGAGCAAAAAACTTTATTTATAAAGGTTTTTTTTATTAATATTTGATTTTATATTGAGAATATATTTACGTTAATTCACAGAACTTAAAAATTATTATCTTAAGTAAATTTTCAGTACTAACTCAACTTCCTCTCTTTATCTCGCTTTCTTCAGTTCCATAAGTGTGATGCGATGATGCAATGATCCCGCATTCTCCGACTCAAAAAATAGAGGAAATATTAAAGGAAAAGGGCAAACTGCCAGAAAAACTCAGCGCTGGAGAATAGAATAGAATAGAATAATATAATATGACGTAATATAAACGCATTCTCAGCAGTAAGCTGCCGGTGAATTTGATGTTGAGCGAGGCCTCTTATAAATGATTGGTTTTATTTAAAAAGTGTGACATTTATCTTAGAGTATGTACTCACTCTGGTTTTAGCTACTTCAAAAAACGAACTCCTCACTGCGATGAATGAACTACAATAATTGATGTATTCTTGAACACACACACACACACACACATATATATATATATATATATATATATATATATATATATATATATATATATATATATATATATATATATATATATATATTTATATGCCAAATTTTTTGAATTTTTTTGAAATTCATGTACATCGTTATCATTTTTGCACTTTGAAATAGTTACATTTGTTTCGATACTTTCTTCGCGGTTGTTCAAGTTCAATGTCATAATAATATCACTGTTATACCATTTGTTGTCTACGGATGAATTTCTTTATATTTTCATGAGATTTATGATTTTCTATGCATGAAGTATTGCTGTAGTATGTTGTAAAAACTATCTGTCCCATTTCATGTATCATAACTAGTCTTCACGTCTATCTATTCGTCATTTTTTACGAGCTCTTCAAACCTAGAATAATGAATTCCGATGAAACTTTTTTATCTCGGCAACATGGTAGCATCAACCGTTTTCTAAATATCTGTTTTCGTTATATTCAAAACTATAGAATAGTGGTCGTTCATATTGTTATCAGAAATAAACGATTAATATTTCATGTTATTTTTCTTAAGCTTGTTATATGGAGATCTTATTCTTTTCAACTAGACATAACTTTATCGAAGAATAAAACGGATGGAGGAACATTCAGTAGGATTGAACACTATATTTATAATTCATTTTCAGGCAACAAAAATATTACAAGGTTCTTAATATTATTATTTTCTAAAAAGAATGAATCTGATTTAAAAACAGTAATATTCTAACAAGAATAAATCATATAGGTATGTGAAAACAGTAACTGTAAACAAGTAGAGTCTGAGCAACTCAATTACGTCTTTGCAATCTAATTCTGGTATCCAAAGTGAAACTAGTGTTCGACAAATTATAACAAGGTAACTAATGTTGATATTGGAATATATCTAATATAGGAACAACAACTGGAAAACCCAGGAGATGCCGAGCGACCTAATTACGTCTTTGAACTCCAATTCTGGTCATCAAAGTGGAAATACTGTTTGACAAACTCTAATGGTTCTTATCTGCGCTTGGAAACAATCCAAAAGGAATAGGAATGTATCTTCTCTTATTTCACACGAGCTAACGTTGGTCGGAAAAGAAACCCTTATTAGTCGGCATGATGTTAATCCAAAGTTTTTAAACTCTAGCCAAAACCCAAAAAGTCGTTTCGAAAAAAAGCAAATATAACTATCGAGCTGAATTTAAAAACTTAGATTCAAGTCCCACTATGAAAGACATATTAAAATAACACGCAAATATAAAAAGAATCGTCACACACTGGCTTTTTCCTTCTCATATAATGGAACATTGGCCCATCTGGGCTCTTTCACTCTTTCGAAAGAACTCTTCCTCATTCTAAGAAGCGAATTTTTCTGTAAAATTTGACAGAAAATAAGATTAAATATAAAGTAATTAGTAGGCTGCTGACAGCAAGTTAGAATATATATACACAAAATGAAATGAGCATTCAGATTTGTAGGAGATATGAATATTAATTTGTTAGCAGATGATGAAATTGTTGATGAATATGAGAATATATTGGTTATATTCGGTTTTATGTCTATTATAAATTAATGCATTAGGCCTGGAGAAAACACTTGTATAGATCATTATATTCCTCAAAGAAGTTAACCTCGAATATCGATTAGAAAATATAAGAAGTGATATATTTTGCAATATTTATAGATCACTTCAAATTATGCTTACTTTAGATTCGTGTAATAAAACCTCAGTAAATGAAAAGACCAAAAGAAAAGTGAAAAAATATATAAACTATTCGAAATTAAAAGACGATCTGACGATCTGACGATCTATATATATATATATATATATATATATATATATATATATATATATATATATATATATATATATATATATATAATCTCTTCATAATTATTAGCAATAACAGGCTTGTTGAATCTTAAAAAACTCGATTTTATTGAAAAGTTGACGTTTCGCCACGACATTCGTGGCTTTATCAAAACTTTTGAGAAAAAATTGAAATTTCTTTGACATTTATTGATTTGAAAAATTTCTATAGAAACAGACTACTGTTTCACTAAAATTTATTATTTTCGGCTGTGGCCGTTATATATATATATATATATATATATATATATATATATATATATATTTATATATATATATATATATATATATATATATATATATATCTAATATATAAAATTCTCGTGTGTTTGTAATTAAACTCCTCCGAAATGGCTCCACCAATCCTCAAGAAATTTTGTGTGCATATCGGTTAGGTGTGTAAATCGGATAACATCTATATTTTATCCCCCTAAATGTTAAGGGTCCACCCCTTAATTTTTGCCATTTATTTTTCAGAAAAAAGTTTTTGTTTTTTTTTATGATACAGCATTCAAAAATACATACAATCCTTATTTTTCACCCCTCTACCATTAACCCCTATTTTTCCATCGCGATTTTTATTTTTTTAAATTTTATCCACAGATCCCGATAGGGTTGCAAGATGGCAATCAAAAATAATAAAAGTCGGTCTGAGAATAGGTCGTAATATATTTTTCATACCCCAAACATTTTTATAAATTTTTTGGACAAAATTTTTGTTTTTTATTTTTTTATTATGTTGCATTAAAAAATACATAAAACTCTAAATTTTCACTCTTCTATAAATAACTCATATTTTTTAATAGCCATTTTAATAATTTAAACAACGTTTGCTGGGTCAGATAGATTGACAGATAGAAATATAGATAGATAGATAGATAGAATGATAGATATATAGATAGAAAGATAGAAAACTATCTAGATAGATAGATAGATAGTTAGATAAAAATAATAATTTATATGGCAGAACAAAGTTTGCCGGGTCACCTAGTATATATATATATATATATATATATATATATAATATATATATATATATATATATATATATTTATATATATATATATATACATATATATATATATATATATATATATATATATATATATATATATATATATATATATATATATATATATATATATATATATATATTATATATATATATATATACATATATATATATATATATATATATATATATATATATATATATATATATATATATATATAAATACATATATAAATATATATATATATATATATATATATATACCTATATATATATATATATATATATATATATATATATATATATATGTACATATATATATAATATAGGCATTTTTCTAATTATATTCTGTGATCAAGCAGCTATTTCTTTTTAGAGAAAAATTAGCGTTAAATGCACATTCTTATTATAAAACCTTGAACTCATTCGCTTATAAACTGAATTCAATGAGGAATCCTTCTATATAATCTTATTGAACAGTTTTGCCAGAAAGAACGAATGAGGGAGAGCTACGTAGAATTGGTGTTTTTTGCGAAACGGGATATTTGACGAAGCGTTCAATTTCTCTACTAGATAATTTGCTTCTAACGAATTCGTTATCTCGATTCCTTTCATGTTTTGAAGATTTGAATATAACACTATGTATTTTTTTTTGAAGTAATGCTCGTACCACGCCTTATAGCTTTCAATTTTTGGAGAAGGTTTACTACATTTTTGAAGCATGTATTTGTCTCTCTACTGAAGGCAAAATATTTTAAATACTAATTATACTGGAATTAAATCATATAATAATTTAATTTTAGGTTCCTTCTTATACTTTTTCAGTCAACGATCATATTCTGAGGCTATTATTATATGAGAGAATAGTACACTTTATTCATGACAGTTAGGTTCTTATGAAAACACTTTCATTGTGATGAAAACTCATGAAATATCATATTTATCGTTCAGAACGTGAATAATAATGTAAGAAGTAACTTATGAATAATTTCATTTTATCAATTTGTTTGGTTAATGGTTGCAAATAAATAAAGCTATGGATTGATATTCTGATTATTACAAGAAATGCTGGTATAAAAATTAGAAATATTCACTTGTATGGAGCTTGATAGCAGTAGATCTTATGCTACTCTATCTGCTAAAGCAAGCACTGACATAACGGCTTTGAAACGTCTTGGAAATTGGTATAACAGCCGCACTGATTTGGCCCAATCTTGAAGATATGGTTGATTATCTACGCAATATGTTCGACTAAGTATAATATATGATTCATCTCAATAAGTTTGGCATATATGTCATCCAGTCCAGATAAACTGTAATTTTTCAGTGTGTTTATGTGCTCTTTATTACAGCAAGGTTACTAATATCAATATTTTTGAATTAAAATATATCTAATATGGAAAAAACAAGTGAGAAAACAAGGATATACCGAGCGACCTATGCGTGAAAATGATGTTTGACAAACTGTAATGCTACTTATATTTATATATATATATATATATATATATATATATATATATATATATATATATATATATATATATATATATATATATATATATATATATATATACATATTTATAGATATATATATGTATATCTATTTATATATATATATATATATATATATATATATATATATATATATATATTTATATATATATATATATAACTATATAAAAGAAATTGAGATGTATTTTCTCACTAACAGGATCTAGGTCCCAGTTTGACTTTTTGTTTCTCTGTCAATTTAATATTCTGCTATTCATCAATGGTCCAGCAGTCGTACATCTTCCTTCATTTCACATTAACTAACGTTGGTCGTGAAATAAACCCTTATTAGTCTTCATAATGTTGATCTTATATTTTGAAATTTGGCGTTTGAATATTCTTCACTCTACTGAAAGAAGTTTCCTCCAATCTGAGCAGCGAATTTTTCTGCAAAACTTGACAGGAAATAAGATTATCCATGAAATAGTTAGTAGGCCTCTCACAGCAAGTAAGAATATATATATGGTGGTGTGTGTTATTGGAATATTAAATAAGGAAATTTTTTTTTATATAAACTCGTATGCTATAGGATGGTCGAATTTGAATGTTAATTTTTGATATTTATTTTATCTAAAATATTGAAATATGCCGAGTTTAAATTTTCAATATCCGTTAGTTTATTTATCGAGTCGTTTTTTTTTAATTTGAATCATTTCAGATATTATTCTTTTTCTATAGTAGTTAGTTTGTCGGTCTAAAATTGTAAAGTTTTCGAAGTTGAAGTTATGTCCCGTGTCCTGTTTGTGCTGCACTAATGCAGTCGGATTTGTCTTCAGAAGATATTTCTTTTCGTCGTTTTTATGTTCTCGTTTCTGTCTTTTGAGTACCGTGATGTTTGTCCAATGTAACTTTTATTGCATATATTGCAAGGAATGCCATAGATAACATTCGAGTTTAAAAGTTGCTCTGTCTTTGCTTCAGTTTTAGAAAAATAGTTATTTTTAAGCGTATTGCAACACTTTTGGGCTATTGTAATCTTTTTATTGTCTGATGTTGTTTGTCCTTCTAGTGATACTTTCAACTGTTTTGTCAGGCCATGTATGTACGATAGTTTACAAAATAACTTTTCCTTATTCTCTGTAGTGTCAGTTATCTGTTGTCGAGAATTAGTGGCGTTGTTTTGTTTGTAAAGTATTTTTTTTTATAAGGGAGATAGGATATTCATTTTCCACTAACAATTTTTTTATATATTCTAAATTAGATTTGTGGTATGCAGGTGAATCTAAAGGCATTGATCTATTTTTAGAGTTATTAATGATATTATCCTTATTTTTCAAAGGATGTAAGGAATAGTGATTAATATACCTCTCTGAGAATGTTGGTTTGTGGTAACAGTTTGTGTCTATAATCCCATCTTCGTTCCTTATCACAAGCACATCAAGGAGAGGTATTTTTTTTTGTCTTTTTCATTCTCTAAGGTAAACTGTATCTAACTTTGGATGATAACTATGAAACATTGTGAAAATGGTGTTGTAATTATTAGTCGGAATTGCTGTGAGAATATCATCCACGTATCTTTTGAAAAATGGAATTTTAAATGGCAATTTATGGATAAGGTTATCTTGTAAGTTCTGCATGACTAAGTCCGCACATATTGGCGACAAACAATTCCCCATTCCCAATCCATAAGTCTGACTATAGAACTCCTCTTTAAATTGAAAGTAATTATTATCATAAACAAAATTTAGGAGATCTAGAAAAGCAGATAATGGAATCTTTACATCGTTGTTAATTAAGGACCATTTTTTTCCGATTATTGTTATCAAAATATCTGTTAGAATGCTTGTAAATATAGAGATTACATCCAAGGATATAATTTCATAAGTGTTAGGTATTTTAATGTCTTCAACAAATTCGAAAGAATTTCGAACATATTTTTTGTCTTTTACAAACATTCCAATTAATATAATACTTATATGTTTAGTGAAATTGTACAGAGGAGAACCAATGAACGAGACAATCGGTCTAAGCGGTACGCCCGATGGGCGTTAGGATCTAGTAACGCACGAGGTGCATACAAGATTTAATTTTTCACGAAAATATTATTTTATTACAATGAAAAATCGATTTTAAAATCCGTTCATTGCTTCTATACTTTCCATTTTCCTTCTCATGGTAGGCATGTCATTTGTTGCTATTTTGACGTTTGTGAATATTTTTGTCATCATATTTAGTAAATGTCATTGCTGCTTTCTATAAGTAGTCTTATAGAAATAATGAAAATGAAAATGAACTTACCCAAGAATATCGTAGAAAATGCAGCCAAACCTGCGAATAATTCATTGCTTCAGCTGTCCTCGAACGTTATGATCCATAACGCCCTAAGGTATAATGAGTGTATATATATAGCAACCTTATCTAAGGTAAAATCAACAAATAATATACAAGTGAAAAATAAATATATTAATATATCTTACAATGATAAGCTACTATAGTACCAATCTAGGAATTAGATCACGTTTTTGAAACGTAGAATGATATTGCGTCTGTTGGTTGTAGAGTTGAAAATCATCCATAGCCAAAAATTTTTAATAACATATTTTGATTATTATTAATCTACTCGAATTTGACATCTGGTTGTATTAAATATGTCAGCGTTTTCACCATTATGTAGAAATACTGAATTACGTACCTAAATAATTGAATCCAATTGCTATTAATTTCTACAATATTTTTCATGAAAAACTGACACTCTGAGAGACTTGACTCTTGTCTGGTCATCTGAATAATTTTATTTTCATTTAGTGATCAGACTTAGATTGACAATTCTTGGTAATAATACATCATCCATGTACACAATTACTGTTGAATATAGGAACACTTTTTTATATTCAGTCAATATATTTCTTCATACATATTGAAAAATTGTAGGTGAATTCGAAAAACTAATGGACACACCAAAATATCGAGAACATCTAAGATATATGTCAAATTTCATTCAAAATATATAATTTTCGTTATAGTACTCGCTAAATTTGATTCAGTAACGTATAAACAAATTCTGAGCTTCTCTGAAAATTTGTTAGCTGAATGTTTAGATAATTATTCTTCATCCTATTTATGATTGATGCACAATAATTGAGGCGTATGCATTTTTTCACATATGGAGCAAGTACAGTGTTAACAGAACTTACGTACTTTTTAATATTCTATATTTAATTATTTTAATTAAGAATCTTTTTCATAAGAATTGTAAACAAATTGAATATAAGTATGCTTTTTCCAGTATTCCAATCCAGTGAGCCTTTTTGAACTTGTTAACTGTTGGGAGTGCCATGAAACAGCACAAATCAGCTACATGATAAATTCAATGGTATTTATTTCAGCTAATTTCATTACATAAAACCTCATAATATGTTCATCACTACCTGCATGGTATTATTATTCGAAAAAAGCATTTACCAATTAAAAAAAAAATTTTTAGATGCTATAGCAGAACATATTATAAAAACTATAGTTGTATGTCATGCCGAATTTGTGATCGTCATAAAGAATTCATTGAAAAAACTCATAGCTCAGTTGGCTGAATTTCACCTAAATTTTTTTATAACCGCTTAATATTCTTGAATCATTCGATTTTCTTTATATTGTGAACATTTATTTGCAATTGTGTGACTAAAACAAGTTCAAGAACAATTATCAAATCTACAATTATTACTACATTTTACTGTCCAGTTCTCATACAAATTCTTTACGTTATTGTGCTTAATTTTCATTTGGAATGATAATATAACGTGCATACATGTTCCTAGATTTTTCAGAATTCATTGATAGAATTTAGGGATAAGAAATTGATCAACAGAATGTTCCCACTTTGATACTATCAACGGAAAATACTATCAACTTAAATTTTTGATATATCGCCTAATATCTCTTCATAAGTTCTGACATTGAATCTCAAAATGATGAATCGTTTCATAAGACTGAATAATGTTCAATATGACCCACTTATTTGAGAGAAATTTGAGTCACGATTCCGATATCATAATATTCTTTGCAGTTCTTTCTTCCTACAGAATCACACACCATCAGGGAGAAATATCGGTGTTATTTCATTCATTTTGCATGAAGTAGTTTCAAATTGTAAAGTATCGAAATTGAAACTTGTTTCTTGTTATAAATAAGTATGTTACTTCAAACAATCATCGTATCTCAAAAGATATATTTTCCACGTTGATAAATATCATGAAATTTGCTTATTGTTTAAATACTTTCTGGATGGTATTTTCATTAGGTGTTATATGTTTGTTCAATTCGACGTGGCGAACAAGATTGATGATTGATAGCTGTACATATAGATCAGTTGAAGAGAATGCTCGCTTTATTAGTTGCCTACTTAATCAGACATATTTGTTAATTTTGTCAAGTCCTGAAAATTATTAGTCGCTAAAAATGACGGGGAAGATATAGAGATCATTTGATAAATATTCAATTTGGAGAAGTTCAGAGTTGAGTTTTTATTTGAAGAAACAAGAATGTGATGAAATATTCCCTGAAAGTTTTGGAATAACATAATTTTGCTATATGTTTCATTATTCAATAGTGACATTAATTTTTTTATTCATTAGTCCGTTCAGCTGTTTCCTATGCAAGCTGATATAAGGATAGAAGTCATGTTCTTATAATGATTCAGGTAAACGAGTAAATCCTTTGATTCGTTTGTGTCAATAAAATGATCATTTGTTATTGAATTTTGGAGAAAATGTAGAATTTTATTTTCATTTCTATGATTTTTGTGTTTCTCAAAATGTATAGATATGTAGTGTGGTAAAATATAATAGTTGTTGGAATGTTTATTTTGAATCACGTAACCTACGATTGTGGAAAGCAATCGTTACGTTTGTATGTAATAAATTGAATGTATTTAAAAAGTCTTAAGAGAATAGCATTTAGATGCACTAGTTAAATTTTTACTATGAGACGTTTCTGTACATTTCATGGTGAATTATGTATTTCTTGATACTCTATGAAATATGTAGGTAGGTACATACACGTGAATATTTCCAAAATGTAAATTACTGGATTGCTTCGAAATCAGGGGCGGCTAGTCAAAGGAGGCTAAGCCTCCTCAATAATATTCCGTGTATCACTAATATATTATATTGAATAGTCAGCATTCAGCATATTCATATTAATCAAAATCATATTATTTTATGCACCTACCTTCCTTTCAACCTACATTATATAATATAATTTATTAATTACGATAGAAGGTATTTACATTTACTGCATTTCATTCATTTCAAGATTTGTGGCAACGCTGCGGAGGCATGGAAAGGTATATTCTCAACGTTCATTATGCCTGCCACAGAAAAGCAAACAACGGTGCAAATACTCCGAATGAATACTTCATTGCAAAAAGTTTCTTTTGGAAAAAATTTCAGAATTTCGTGCAGAAGTTTATTTTAAAAAACTATTTTCTGTATTTCAAACTACTGATGATACGACTCAATTTAGCCCAAAACGAAAGAAATTCAGCAAATATTTTATGATATTTTGGATACTATTAGGGGTCAAATAGAAATAAGGTTCTCTGATTTGAAAGAACTTCATTTCTTCGACTTACTCAATAAAAATTTGTTAACCGGATTTTCGGCTAATTTTCCAGATAACCTTTTGGAAAATTTATGCCAAAAATACACTTTCTTTGATAAGGTGGCCATAAAAAGAGAACTGTGTGTTGTTTATAATGACAATGAAATTTTGGGGCAAAATGAAAATCATGTGAGGACTATTAAATACCTTTTTGATAATGATTTGAATCAAGATATACCTCAAGTTTATAAACTCTTATGTCTAATTGTTTCTATCCCGGTGACATCGGCTTCCGTAGAGCGCTCGTTTTCCACTCTTAAGAGAATTAAAACTTATTTACGAAATTCAATGAGCTAGGATCGTTTGAAAAATATTAGTTTGTTGTCTATTGAAAAGGAATTGGTAAAACTTTTGGCGAAAGACAAAAAATTTTATGAGAATATTATAGATCATTTTGCTAACGTTAAAGATCGCAGAATCCAGCTAATCTTCAAAAATATATAATAACTTTTTATTTGCTCTCACCAGCTGTTAACAAATTCGTTAAGTAGGTAGGTAGGTACCTATTTTGTGAAAGAAAAAAAAATTTGATGAATAGATGAATTGATTAATTGGCTGAGAAAAGTTTTTGTGAATATTGTAAATAGGAGTTGTAGGTCTCAAGGACACTCGAAAGTGAAAACAAATTAATAGCTCAGGGTGCTTGTTTTACTTTGATTTTCTTTAAATTATAAGGCGGTTGACCTTGAAATCCTAAAAATTTTCGCCTATGGTGTATTTTTAAACACCTCTTGTAGCCTCCTCAAACCAAAACCTCACGAGCCGCCACTGTTCGAAATATACTCAATATATTCCTTCCATAAATACCAGTATCATCTATATGTATCTTTAATCTAAAAATATTCGTGGAATTTGGTTTTCGTTCATTTTTCTGTAGGTATCTATAGAAAATGTATGACCATGTTATTCACATATTTATAGCACATAGTACATTATATATTATGAGAAACATATATTGGTATAGGAAATATTGGATATTCATCGAATATGCAACTTGGTCTGTGGGATCCGAAGGTCAAGGAGTTTGGGTGGTGATTGTGCTTAGGTAGGTATGTGAAATTTAGGACTTGTTTGAATATTTTGGGTTCCGGTTGTCGATTTTTGTCATTGGATAGTTGGAGGTAGTGGTAAACAAGATTAAAACTACTTAACACTGAAACTGAAAAATTTGGTAACTAGGTTTATCATTTCGTGTTCATTTATTTCTCTTGCAAAGCTAATTATGATTAATATAAATTGATCATAGATCAAATTCTAATGTACAGGTAATTGTACAGTGTGTACAATTTTCGATACTTTTGAATGACATCTCCGTTATTTTTGAAGATAGACGGTTGCGGTTTTCGCGACACTGTGCTACTTTTTCGTGAAACTGAATTTTAATAGCCCTTTTATTTTTTAAGATACAGGGCATTTTTGAAAATGTTGCATTTTGGGATTCCTGTCGTATCGCCGTCACCCTTCATCTTATCGAAAAGGTAATACAACATTCTTATAGATTTTTTTCCGTAGAATGAAGTTGTGTAGATAATTTTAGTTACATATCTACTATTTTCGAGTTATAAAGAAAACTTATGTTTTTTTAAATGCAATACTATAAAAATACTACATAATAGACTATAAAATGGACTATAAAATTCGTCTTTTTTTTACCTTTTCAAAAATATATGATAGTATAAACTTTTTCTCAGAAACGCGCAAAAAAATGACAATTTTCTAAAACTAAATGCATAAATCAATAGAAGGCCATGGATAACAACAATGAGCAAGTGAAAGTTACATATTACTAACAGAGAATTGGATATCTTGCATATAGGTATCTTTTACCTAAAAAATACCTATAGATCTTTTTTCTATCAGTAAGTGTTTGAGTCAACAGTTTTGTAGCGTAAAGTAACAATAGTACAAACACAAAAGAATAGCATTATTAAAAAAAAATTGAAGGTGATGTTCAAATTGACGACCATTTTTTCTGAAGCAAAATTGGCACATCTTTGTAATTCTTTCAATAGCGTTTAAAAGAACCTTTGTTCTCATTCGCAGATTTCGCAAGGCTAAATGAATTGCCCCTCGAAGTTCTGCAATGCTGTCAGTTTTTGGCACACCAATTTCATTCTCAATTTTTCTATAAGGACATAGGTGTTGCTTCTATATATCCCAAAGTATCTAGCTCTTTTATTTCACTGTTCTCGTTGTTGTATATTTTAGCACGCAGGTGAACAAATGATCCGTGCTCAACAAAATTTGCTCTTGAACGAGCAAATAACTCAAAAAACGGTTGCCTTCTTACTGGATATCTAACAAGAAAAGAATTAAAATGATGATAGAGATTTTCATAGCCATTTTAGCTTACTCACCTTAGGAAATATAATTCCGAAGCTTCTTCAGAATTTTCATAACTCTGTATAAAACATACCAGCATATCATATTTTTCATAATTTCCATACTCTGCTTTATTCGCAGACATTGATTAATATAAATTGAATAATAATACCAAAAGAACGAAAAACACCTTCATAAACCAAAAGTCGATCCAAAAACCCATGATATTAGTTTGACATTTATTTTTGTTCCTTGTCGTGAACAATATCCATGGCCTACTATTAAATTATGCATTTAATTTCAGAAAATTGTCATTCATTTGCGCGTTTCTGAGGAAGAGTTTATACTATCTTTATTTTTGAAAAGGTAAAAAAAAGAAAAATTTTATAGTCTATAAATATACAGGGTATTCCATTTAAAAAAACAAAGATTTGCTTTATAACTCGAAAATAGTAAATATGTAACAAAAATTATCTACACCACTGCATTCTACGAAAAAAATATATAAGAATGTTGTATTACCTTTTCGATAAGATGAAGGATCCCAAACATCTTCGAATATGCCCTGTATCTTAAAAACTGAAAGGGCTATTAAAATTCTGTTGACGGCATCTTCAGTTTTACGAAAACGTAGCACAGTGTCGCGAAAACAGCAACCCTCTATCTTCAAAAATAACGAAGATACCATTCAAAAGAATCGAAAATTAGATACACTGTACATTAGAATTTTTCAGCATTCGTAGTTTAGTAGTGCATGAATTTCATCAGATATTATTTTTGTTATTTATTCTGCTGCAGATCTTCTTCGACACAGGTTACAATTTACTTTGTCGTGAATTCACAACATCTACATTTATTACTACACCTGATGATTACCGAATTCGTTTGTATATTACACTCTTCAATTTACTTGGTAACATTTGCTTAGTACACTACTATCCTTTGCTGATTCTTTGAATGAACAGGATAATATTTATTTTGTTTTTAACACCTTCGTTTTTTCATTACTTTTTCTATCAAGTTTTTCCTTGAAGTTTTCTCGCTATGGGCCTGTTCTGTAACTGTGCGTATTAATTAAAACTTTCTTCATTTTCCTTCCATTCGCCAGAACTTTCTGATATGTCGTTCTTGATAATTTTTTGTTTCACCATGTCATTGAAGTCACCAATTATATCCTTTAAATGGCTACGGCCGCTCGATTATGCCGGAAACTCTGTTCCTGTGGCCAATATTATTATTCTACCTGTCGTATGCAGCATATATAGTGAAATCCACTTTTTCACAGTAGATTAATCGTAGAATTAATGTTAAGACGTAGTAGGAACTACTATTTTAGTATATAATCAACCATAAATAAGACAAACGCTTTTTTTTGACCCTCGAAATTGCCTAGAGAAGCTCTTATATGATACTTTACAGATAAATAAAAGTAACTCAAAAATAAATGTGATTTTTAGTTAATTCATTTTGGATATGTATTAAGCTGAAATTGAGTTATAGTTGTAAATTTAATTGTATCGCACGCATTTTTATTATCTTTCTATATATATATATATATATATATATATATATATATATATATATATATATATATATACATATATATATATATATATATATATATATATATATATACAATAATTGAATTATTAATTGCCGAATAATTTAAATAAGTTTAATAAAGTTTAATGGGAACTCAGCAAGGGCATCAAAAGTCGAATCTTTTTAGCTATACCAATATATTTCGACAGTACATTGCTGTCTTCCTCAGGGTCTAAAAACAAAATACAAAAATTATGTAACAAAGCACACTTTAGATTTCAAACCACTTACAGCTATTGATCAGTAAGTAAACTAAGCATAAAAAACATTAAGAGTATCAATTATTTAGCATAAGGCTGCAACGACTACAACAAAACTTGGAAAAAAAATATATATGTCACGAGAATTAAAAGAACAAAAGTACAGGTTAAACTTATGTCAGAGTAACTGAACACTTCTATGGTCTTACACAGCGCATGGACTAGTCACAGAACATAACATTATCACTTACGACCACTTCTTTTTATTGTCACATTCGAGTATGTTACAATATATATTACTTAGTTGTCTAATATCTCCTTGTTCATTAATGGCACCCGAACCATATTTACTAATATAACACATCTCCACAAACTTCCTATTCTTTCGTTTCTTTTCTTTATCCAGAATTTGGATGTTATCAAAATCTACATTGTGTCCCAATGTTCTAATGTGTTTGGCTAAGGCACATTTCTCTGGGTGTAATCTTGCATCACTCTTATGCTGTGTAACTCTTTTTTTGAGTTGTTGTTCCGTTTGTCCTACATATATCATATCACAACTTGTGCAATTGATTTTATAGATTAAGCAAGATTGTCTATCAAATGGAACCTTGTATTTTGGTTTTTTGAAAAGGAGTCGGTTAGATTTAGCGATGCCATACGCAATTTTTACCTTTCCATTGTCATTTACAATATTGTTAATCTTGTTGGTAAGTCCCTCTATATAAGGTAGTGTCAACCATGGTACACTCGTGCTATCTACTATATTAGGATTGATGCTCGTTGTATTATCTCTTATAGGGATATTGTTAATTGCCTAGTGGATACGTACTTGTTTCTCTGGATGCTGTGTCACTCTTCACAAGCATAACATTAGAACTGACATTGGAGATAATAGAAGAACATTGGGAACGTATTGAACTTTGTTGCCAGATTCCAAAAACAGATTTCCTACGAGTCCTGAAGTTTTTATTCGAGTCAAATTACTTTGTTTTTGAAAATACCTTCCACAAACAAACAAAAGGTTGTCCCATGGATAGTAAACTTAGCCCAATAGTCGCAAATATAATTATGACAACTCTTATAAAAAAAGCATTGAATAAGGACAATGTTAAGGTAGCATTTATGTACCAATATGTGGATGACTTGCTAACATCGGTACATGAAGAAGCCGTTGATAACCTCCTACTAACATTTAACGAGGTCTTCTCTAATGTTATATCTTCCACCATAGAAACGGAAACAGACAATAAAGTTCCATTTTTGGATACTTTCATTGCAAGAACAACTGACAATAAAGTAATCACCCCCCCCCCACCCCCCCCCCCCCCCACCCCCCCCCCCCCCCACCCCCCCCCCCCCCCACCCCCCCCCCCCCCCACCCCCCCCCCCCCCCACCCCCCCCCAATGTCATATCGTCACGAATATTAAAAGGAATGCAACTACACCAACCGGCGTGCAACTATGTTAAGCAGTGTGTATCTTGAAGTATAAGTCCATGAGTCTCATTTATAACTAGTATAATAAGGATTTCAAGATACAGAAGCGCCTGGCGTATGCACCTATTGCAATAATAGAATAATAATACCGTAGTACTAAAATGATAATCGGTGATTTCTCGCTTGCTTATAGTGGATTGGTGTAGTTGAATATTCGGTTTATAAAATATATTCCAACTGCCAATAAACTTTACGCTTTTTTATACCAATCCATCAATGAATAACATACATTACACCTATATTATTCTCTCTATACATTTCAATAATTTTAATATATTCGGAGTACATTCAAATACATGCAGATTATCTCATTTGCACAGAATATGTTTAGTATTGAGTAAACTCTTCAGGTTTTCTATTTAAAATATTCCTACATGCTAATTTTGTATATTTGAGTAAAAGAAATTATGAGATTCTATGCAACTTAAAACTAATTTTTTTGAATAAAATTATTTCAAACAATTTCAGTTTCTTTCCTTTGAAGGTCGCTGATCAAGCTTTTCACCAAAAACGAGAAATATTGTAGTAGTATTATTTATCTCCATCATATTTGACAAAGTAAATTTCTTTTTCAGAAATTTTTCATATAAACTCAATTATTTCTAACTGCATAAATTGACCCAAATCTCTATAAATTCCATGATATTATTATACTTATACTTAAGTCATCAATGTGTACGATTAATGCAAATACTTCAGAAATATATTGTGGCATTGAAATAATCAATATATTCAATATAATATTCTTATATATATATATATATATATATATATATATATATATATATATATATATATATATATATATATATACAGTGTGTCCACTATAAGGACTTACCACTCTTGTAAAATCGTTATTATTTGATCGATTTTGAAAAACTTTTTTTTGTTAGATAGGTATTAGAAATGTCCATCCAACAAGAAAGTGATAATATTTTTGGACTGTTATCGTGGCCAACTGCGACCAATTTTACTGACCCATATTTCAAGAAGTACTATCAGGGTTTTTTTTTCACAAAAATTAATGATGGATTCTGAATCAGAATCATTGGAAACATATCCATGCCGATTTCCATCATCATTAAATACAAGGTGTCCGAATAATTATATTTTTTTCAATATGTCATCAAAAATTGTACTATTGTGGTATTTTTGGAAAAAAACCAGTTATTCAGGGTTTTTTGAAGATATCTTAATCAATTTTCACCATTCAAATATAAAATTTTTTTGTCGGAAAATTGAGTAAAATTGAACTGAGTTTAGTTGATACTTAGTACCTATAACATATTTTCTGTTGTATATTATTGAATGTCCTATATCGGCCTTGAGATTTTATGTTATAACGATTTTGTGTAGAAACGAACAACTTGATAACTCTCCATAAATATCTAGAATCAAAATCGTCTAGAAATTAGAATTATTCGTGTTAAATGACTGACCAGTAATTTCGGTTCTCACAGTAACAGCATCATGAACGGGTACTCCACTAAAGTGCTGTGAAAAATATTATGGTATTTATTAGCTATCAATTAATGATATTTTAGTAGTTTATACTGTTTCAAAGGCGTGGACAATACGAAAATCATATTCTTTACGGGAAAGAGTGGAATTAATAAGATTAGTTGGTGATAGAACGCGTACTTTTCGTGAAGCTGCTAATCAATTCAACAGACGTCACGTAACACAACGTAACATTAACCATGTAACAGATTTTTTGATTAACATGGGAACAGTAGAAAGACTTCCAAACCAGCATCGTAATAGTCCAAGATTCCAGAGCCGCCAGACGTTTTTTATTTTCTCAGCAATAATATATATGTGATGAAGTAGTGTTCTTATGTACTTTCAGTGTATGGGTACCTGCTACCTTGGTGCTGAAGATGGAAAAAAACTCAACACTCAATTTTATTATTTTCTTAGTCTTGATTCTTATATATGATACTCAGGACACTATTTAAATACCTTATGCAAGCAGCCAGACCGATTGTATGGGCCAAACATCCCGCCAGATACAAATAAAGTGTCCCTATGAGTATGACTCAACAAAGGATTCAAGAAAAATGACACCATTTCTTGTTATGAACCTGTGATGTAACCATACGCTAAATAAATTCAAAATTACCTTTCTTGATTTTTGCATAAAATGATTTTCACTACGATATTTACTAAGAATAACTTGTTGTCATAATTATAAATTGGTTTATCATCATTTTTATGTTATTTTTTCTCGGGCCCCCTGTTCAGGGATGAGTTACCTTCAAAATCATGAATTTCGGTACAAATATGTATAGAGTAATATTCAATAAGAAACCTCAATTGCTTATTCCCAGAAATAATACATTAGTAAATTTTTTGAAGACATTAAAAAATAAATTATTCGTTTTTCGGACACCCTGTATACTATGATGACAAAAATTGGTACAGGTATGTTTCAAGTGATCCTGATTTTTGATCCATCATTATTTTTTGAGAAAAAAAATCCCTAATAGTACGTTTTGAAATATGGGTCAGTAAAATTGATCGCAGTTGGCCACGATAACAGCCTAAAAATATAATTATGTACTCCCTTGTTAGATGGAAATTTCATATACCTTTCCAACAAAACAAAAATTTTCAGAATCGATCAAATAATAACGATTTTACAGGGGTGGTAAGTTCTTATAGTGGACACACTGTATATATATATATATATATTTATATAATGTATATAAATATATATATACATATATATTTATATATATATATACTCGTATATATATATATATATATATATATATATATATATATATATATATATACATTCATGAAACTTTATTGAAACTCTCTCTGCTTCAATATGTTCTACAAAACAAAAGCTGATGACAAAAGTTTCTTAGTTCGAACACAGCTTTATTAGAAGAGTCTTGGCAGAATTCTTAAAAGAGATTATGGCTTAATTAGATTTTCTTCAACTTACGGATAGCTGCCTCACAGAAAAATATTGCACACATTTCACCTGATATCCAACATTGTTTTTCAGATATGAAATCATCTCTTCGTTCATTATATAGAAATATTAAATAAATAATATCTATGAATGTGAATGATCAAAAGTATAGGGTAACTTCGTTGATTAAGAAAGTAACGTCGTAAGCTGGCTTTCTAGAAACTTTTTCAACATGGAAACTTTCATTGAATCAATATCTCAATTTGATTTCAAAATATTTTTTGACTCTCGTAATTTAATATTGACAATTACTGGTTTATTTGCTTCGGTAGTTTGGGTATAAGCTGTATGTGTTAGAATATCCTATCGAAATTTCGAAAATTCTTCGCACTACTCATGTTACTAATTCTTATTTTGAGTTCACTCTCAATTGTTTGAGCGGTTAAACAAGCAACAATATTCCATGTAAACTGACGAGTTCTACTTGGGATCTATCGGCTGTAACTCTTCGTATCACAGTCCTTATTCTCGACTACTACACAGCAGGGTATTGTGCATTGGCATGGTTAAAAATCCCACATGCCCGGAAAGTGGATGTAGTCCTCAATGACAACATGAGAATAATTTGTGGCTGCATTCGGCCAACACCGACCTTCTGACTTCGGTCTTGTGCAACATAGAGCCTTCCCATATAGTTACGTCGTACCAGAGAGCCTCATTGCCTCAAAAAAAATAACAAATAATCAGCACTTCCTTATTCATAAGGATATCTCTACCTAATTTCGGCAGACTAAAGTCGCGAACGCCGCCAGTGGTTTCTGTTCGCACCCATATGGGTTGAATGGTATCAAAAAATATATTATTTCACTAATAATATTTCCAGAGATATAATTAGTGTTATTAACTATTGCTAAATATAAAAAATAATTCTGAATCACCGACTTCCTCAATACAATTAAAACGAAAGTTTTTCTGAAGACAATCTAGCACCTACGCTTATCTACATTAGGGCTTATCAAAACCAGATGAAGAATTATCTTCTACTTCATTTCGTTTCACCAGTTTTTGGATTGGTTCATTCGTAATTTTGGGAAGTATTAAGTAAATGAGTTGAATATATATATTCGGTTAGTATAAGAAAGTCAACAGTAGCAGCTTACACAGTAATGCAGGCTCTTTAAGTATTTACAGATCGTGCCCAAAGCTCTCGTAGATTTTGTCAACCGCATTACAGAATCATCAAATTTATTATCTTGTAAATATTGTTTCATTTTCAATTGAATGCTTTGAATCACATCACTGTGTGATTATTATACAGTAGGCTAACCAGATTTCATTTTCAGTAAATATTTCTTGAAAGAAATCCTCTCTGTGCGGACGATACTGGAGAGATGGACACGCGTGTCGCTTTAATTGATTCGCTGAGATCTCATCCGAGATGGATACGCCAGGCGCTTCTGTATCTTGAAATCCTTATTATACTAGTTATAAATGAGACTCATGGACTTATACTTCAAGATACACACTGCTTAACATAGTTGCACGCCGGTTGGTGTAGTTGCATTCCTTTTAATATTCGTGACGAAATGACATCTTGTCAATTTTTCAACCACTCTCTCTCTTACTATCTCAAAAATTGTTTTATATATTGAGAAATTTCGACCAAAAAAAAAATGTGTCGCATCACTTAAAGTGATGGTTTATAGGCCTCACATATCATATGAACTGTAGAAAGAAGATCTTAAAACGCCATATATATGGGTTGTCGCCAAGTGTCTGCCATACTGGGGCAAACATATCTTTTTTTGGCAATGAACATATATAATAGGTACCGGTATGGCGTTTATATTTTGAGGTGCTCTGTTTCATTACTTTAGCTGGGATTACACTGCCATAACGATAGCGTGTCATTAAAGTGGGGCCATACCGGAAAAACCATTTTTATTTTATTTTCAGCCACGCTCTTGAATGGCACGGCAGAATTACCTCCAAACTTGATAATTTGATGTCAAAATTGTAAAAATAAAAACGACGCATCCAATACGGCGCACAAATAAATGTCCAAATTCGTAAATTATTCTAAAAATGTGTATATACAGATTTTTGATGGTCATTACTTATAAAATTGATGACAATAATTTCAAGATTAGAAATGCCGGATCTAATATGGCGGTAAAAATGTTCAAAATGCTTCCATTTTTGTGAAAATGTGCACTTATAGGTTATCGAGATCACTGATGATTAAATCATTAAAGTTTGTGGTTTAACTATTGATCAACGAGAATTATATATATTTTGAAATAAAATTATACAAAACAAAATAACTATCAAATTGAAACGCGCCTACAGGGCATGATACATAATCTGGTATATACCTATATATATATATATATATAAATATATATATATATATATATATATATATATATATATATATATATATATATATATATATATATATATATATATATATATATATATATATATATATATATATATATATATATATATATATATATATATATATATATATATATATATATATATATATATATATATATATATATATATATATATATATATATATATATATATATATATATATATATATATATATATATATATATATAAAATTTAAGTAAACATTAATTTCTGTATTAACTAAAAGTACTCAAGTTTTTTTGAAATTTTTTTTCAAATGAGATACTATACATTTGTACAAAAATATATCTAATAGTTTGTCTTCACCATCATTGGAGGAAGCGTCACTTTCGTCATCCGATAGGTCTGCATTGTAGTCAAATGCATCCACATCCGTTTCTGCAATGCCATCAGATGAAGCCTCATGTTTACATTTATCATTGCTGAAACGCAATAACACTAGCATCACTCAATTTTCAAATGAAACACGCTTGTTTTTCATCAAAAATATCTTTACCCATAGCGGCAAGAATTTCATGTACACGATTACGGAATTTCCAACATCTGGGTAAACCTTGGGAATGGGGGAAATAGAAATATATAGATACCTACCGAAAAAGGTGAAAATATTTCTAATTTGGACTTTTATTGCCATCTATAGTATATCTTGCATTCTTTCGATGTCAGCTATCAGTTCTAATTTAATTATTACGAGCGAAGTGTTTTGAGTTGTCCGGTTGTAACATAATTTTTTTTTCATGAAATGAATGAATTTCTTTCTGAATGTAATCCTTGAATTGTTGTACTATTCCACAACAGTTTGGTCAGGTCGAAGTGAAACGTTTTGCATTTTGAAATTTTTTTAATAAAAGAACACAAACCGTATTATTTTATTTCATAACTTGTGTGTGTTTTTAACGAAAAATATTTTTGACATAAAGCACCTGTTTTTACATCGTAGAACAATATATACATTACTAGTACTCATTTCCATTTTACTTGAGAATAACCATTGTTGTATTTTTCAATATGTACAATTGCACATACTTGCAATAAATTAAAAAAAAATGAAACATATACTATAATTGTGCACGTTAGCGGCATGCCATGGGTATGGCTGTGATAGATTCTTGCTTTATAATTCAAAAACCTATAAAAATGTGACAATTTTGGAAGCCAATATCAGACGTTAGCGACAGCCATGGGTATGGCAGTCGTGCTTTATTCTTCAAAATACACATAAAAATGCCGGTATCACAGTGGAGCCTTCAATACACTTAACCTGCAAAAATGTGACAACTTTTTAAGCCAATATCTGACGCTGGCGATGTCGGATCGGTATGGTGCTTTTAGAACTTTGTTCAGGATATCAGAATGAACAAAGGAGACACATTTCCATGGTGGGGCCTAGTATACATGTTCATTGCGAAAAATGACATGTTTGCCCCTGTATGGCGGCCACTTGGCGACGCCTCAGAGGTATGACGTTTCAAGATCTTTGTTTTTCAGTTCATTGTTAACAAAGATCACAAACAATAGCGTAGGGACTATGATCCATGTTCACACTAGAATAATTACACGTTTCGATAAGTATAGCGGACCTTAAGTGACGCCATATTGGTATGTCATATTAAATTCGCGGACTTTGGTGACTTGCTTGATGACATAGAACAATAATCAAAGTGGAGCCTATGATTCACGGTCATGGATATCAATTACACATTTGAAAATTTACCCGCCTAAAAGCTACACTCAAGTGGACACCGGGAATTCATAAGCCCCAAAGCCTCGGCGTGGGGCCTATGATACATGCGAAAACCCTCTCGGTTCCTGGTCTATAAGGGCTTATCGCATAACGGAAATATTTTGAAGAGAGTGAGGTTAGATAGGTACTATTCAATATATTCAGTTGAAATGATAAATAACAAGTGAATTGTACTAAAGAATTAATCACCAAATATACTGTATATTTGTGAAGTTTGTAATATAGGTTTGCTTCTCGACCGTTAATTTAAACCTGAAAAAATCAATCCTTTATTCCATTTGAGTGATTGTTCATAATATGATATTACCCACTCATTATTTCTCTTCAGAAGTAAAGTCAGATGCTCAACATAACTTATTCATTATTCTATAGAAGCTCGTTTCGACTTATTTCGGAAAGTTATATAAAAACACATCAAACGTGTGATTTTCTTTAACGTCATAAAGATGATAAGTTGTATTATACTGTAGTATACCCAACCAGTGGGCTATTTGTAGATCTATAATATTATTTTTGTAATAATATTGTATAGTATCCATGACAAAACTCATTAGCTAGACTTCTGACAAGTTTAAATTTAGAACGAGACTTGACCTGGAAACACGAAGCATTAACCACAAAAGGCATAAATGAACTAAATTGAAATCTCTCGACCGATACTGAATGCTCAACTGAGCTAGATAGTTCATGTTACCGTAGGTGAAATGAGAGTGAATGTAATTAGTAGGAAATTCGATGTACAGGTTTGACTAATGAGTAGACTTCACGTGTGCATGTGTTAGTAAAACTTTATTGCACATTTATCTATCTCTGGGTGTACTTCAGTTGAAATGAAATAGATATACTTGTTTTGATGTTTGTTAAAATATTTGTAAGTGGATATATATATATATATATATATATATATATATATATATATATATATATATATATATATATATATATATATGTATATGTATATGTATATGTATATATATATATGATGGAACTTCATAGCAAATACTAACAGACACATATGTCGGACTTTTTTCATATCATAATGAAATACTTTCCACATGACTCAGTAGGATGAAGGCCAAACAAGAGCCGAAATATTTTTTTGTCTGCAATGAATACT
Organism: Cynegetis impunctata; assembly: GCA_030704885.1. Lineage (NCBI taxonomy): Eukaryota > Metazoa > Arthropoda > Insecta > Coleoptera > Coccinellidae > Cynegetis > Cynegetis impunctata. The sequence goes on from JARQZK010000146.1 coordinate 122,001, forward strand.
CTTTTCCAACCTTTTGATATAATCCATAATAACGTTGAAAGAAAAGGAGGGTGTGTGTGAACAATAGCAGGATACAGACATATAAGATATGCAAGTGCCATACTTTACCTCAGCTCGAAAATGGCAAAATATCCGCTACCCAGCCTTTTGCATGGTGTGTGTTAGTCTCCCATCTCCATTCAGAAATAAGAAAACAACTCAAATTTCGGATCTTTTTGTTAACAACATTCAACGGCATATCACCTGATAGCCTACTATTATGCAACTGTAATTTCTCCGTTTTACTTGCATTGAGAATTCATCAGTTTAGCTAACATTCCATCCTATCACACACTTAAACTATTCTCACCTAGATTTTCACAGATGTCCATCCCGACAATTCTGTTGAAATATCATCTGCATACATAAAAACATCACCTTCCTTGAAATGTTTAGATAAGTCGTTCATGAGCAAAATGAAGAATGATACCAGGACGGACCCCTGTGAAACACCTATTGTAGTCATGAGTTTCCCAGACGCATAGCCGACAACCCGTACTCTCACAATTCTTTCCTTTAACACTTCAACCAATTATAGCAAACAACTAGCAAGTCAAGATTATCAATCTCATTCAGAGCAATACTTGGGCACATGAGATAGAATACCGTAGTTAAGTCAAAAAACAAAACGACAAAAATTAAACACCGTATAAGCTTTTTATAGACTAGAGTCAAACATGTCAACACTTGCAGTTTATGTTGACTTACCTTACGAAGAAATCAGATCATTGTACCGAAGGAAATCAACAACCTGTGAATGAAAAACAAACACCAGCAGCTCAGAAATTTCACAAGGAATCGAAATCTGCTCGTCACCGCCTGGCAAGGATGTATCTCCCTTCTTGTAAACCGGAACTATTCAACTTGTTTGAAAATAGAGGTAAAAACCTCTTCACACATTGATTTATTTATGAGTTTAACAAGTAGATCGACAATAAATCTCGAAACCATATTTGTACTCAGACAATCCAGACCAACTGTACCACGAGCTTTCGTCTTATCAATCATGCGCAAAAGTGATGCTTCGGCAATATGATCCACATGAAACACCACAAGCAGTTGGTGGAAGAGTCACGTTGGAGCTATAATGTGTACCCCGCAGTATCCTTTCCACCGACGCAAAATTTTTCATAGAAATTCTAGCAACCTTCAAATGATCAGTTTCCAAAATACGCCGCCAATTCGAACTTAACAAGTGCTGACTCTTTTTACGCACGAACTGATCTTTCACAATTTTCCAGACTACCCTACTTCTATTCGAAAAATTTTCTATTCTACACTCGTAGTAAAATTGCTCAGACCTTTCTATCTCTAATTTGTGCTTTCTCATTTCCTCTATATACTGAGACTTCAAGTCAAAGGATTCATAACGACAAACCAACCAGGAAAAATAATTTTTCAACTGTTCACCATATTCAACAATGCTCTCCGTTATCCAAGGCTTTGCCATTCCTCTTTTCCTTAAACTATGGACACGTCCTCTCAAGGAGTTCACCCAGAACATCCAACATCTCAACGAAAGCCAAGAGTATTTATGATCCGATTCTACTGATTATAGCTTCCAACAATACACTTAAAATTAATTAAGATTAGGTTCGAAGTAGTTTTCCAACACTTTCAACTACATTGTCATAACAATGACTAATCAAAATTCTACAGGAACAAAAAAATTATCAGACAGACATGGGTTTCCTATAGAATTCCTATATTGTTCACTATTCAAAATAAGTTATAATATAATCAATGCAAGATCTAGTGATATATATGTCCAGTTGCACAATAAAACACCCTAGTGTATTCAGATATCAAATTCAAGAAACCAATACTCAATAAGCAGTTACATAAAATAATCTTGTTCGTAGAAGTAGAGACAAAATCGACATTGAGATCACCCCGTAACAAACAATAACGCCCCGCCACTCGAAATGTCCCTCAAAGACAGACAATCTACGAACTGAACGACACATCTCAAACAAGGTCTTTATACAGATAGAAGAGCAAATGTGCTAGCCTTGCATTTAGTTTATACAGATATTCCACAGTTTGGCATAGAGAACCGTGCATGAAAAAGTATTTCTTTCAAATATACAGAGTTACCATGTATACTATTAGTCCGACTAAAATACGTCACTAGTTCATAATTTGTTATGTTCAGATATGAAATATCTTTTTTCGACATCCAATGTTCATTTATTCTTATTTGTGCACAAGTCGAAACTTGAAGTTTATTTCAGAGCTCTCTAGTTTGTGTTTTGTGCGAAAGAAATATCTTTTCACAAGTATCCACTGTCAAAAATTCGGGATTATATGGATAATTATTCCTTTGAAGTCAAGTCAGCTCGGCTACTGAATTAGAAATTTTATTGCTAAGATATCTCCAGACGCCATCTTCGCTAGTAATATGTTTACACCAACCCACGTATATCCAAATATTACATTGAGATGCACTGAATTCAGCAGTCTCATCAATTGAACGACCTGATGAATTCGATGTTTCCCTACCACGCCGTGACTGGATAGAGATAATTTTCGATTATTGGTTGAAATCCGCATCTGCCCGCTTGTTGTTGTTGATTTTCTTCACCTTCTGTTTGTAAGAGGTTCCGGCTCTTGGTGATATATTTGTTTCATCAGATTAATTCGAATACCGTGATCGATTTATACTTTCATCATAGTTAGAAATTCCATCTATAGATTCGTCTGTCACAGTTATATCATAGTTTTTTAACTCAAGAACAATGATTATCGATCAGTCATAGTCATATTGTCAATTTTTTGAGTTAACTCATTTCTGGCCCGAGCTCCAGAGTGGAATTAGAAATTTTCTGCTCTACAAACTTCCACAGGTCGCTAATTCTGTTCATATTTTGAGTAGAAGCCACTACACTATCTTTATTACAGAAATTATACTATACATTAAGAGCAGTATTCAACTATATAATTATCACAAGCGGAACAAATATTAACACGTCTAACACTCTCAGCAATTCGGGAAATATTTTAAGAAATACACACACATATATGTATATATATATATATATATATATATATATATATATATATATATATATATATATATATATATATATATATATATATATATATTGTAACGGACTTTTCGTGTCGGTTCTCCTGAATTATAAAGAAGGTATCTTTTAGTTATATACAAGTTTATTCACAGTAAATTATTAACATAGATCAAATAATTAAATAGTATGATCCAACGCGCATCTGCTTCTGCTCTGGTCTCGTTTCGCTGCGTCGAGCGCACCTCCAGTCCGCAGGCAGTCCTTGGTCAGTCGAGGACGGAGCGAAGTGTAGGGAGTAGCTGGATCTCCGCGTTCTTAGGTCCGCGATTCTGCTTGACGTGATTACGGAGACCGGAGTCGGTTCCGTCGCCGCCAGCTGGTCAACCTCGTTGGCCACTGCAAGCGAGTCAGCTCCCGGTCTATAGGAATTCACCAACAATCAGTACTTGTCGGAAGGAGCGGGAATAGATTGGTCAATACCCAACCTACGAATATTACCGACAATCAGTACTTGTCGGACGGAACGGGAATAGATTGGTCAATACCCAATCTACGAGGGTTTTCGACAATCAGTACTTGTCGGACGGAACGGAATAGATTGGTCAATACCCAACCTACTAGGAATTCCGACAATCAGTACTTGTCGGACGGAACGGAATAGATTGGTCAATACCCAACCTACGAGGGTTTCCGACAATCAGTACTTCAGGACGTCGGACGGAACGGGAAGAGACTGGTCAATACCCAGTCTCAGGAATTTGTCGGCAATCAATACTTGCCGACGGACGGGAGTTAGACTGGTCAATACCCAGTCTAGGAGAGAGTTCCTAGGAGTCAGTACCTCCCAAGAACTGCCTTCTGCATTCTCGGTGCTCGGGTTATATAGGCAGTGGCTTGCCCCTCCAGTGGAATAACCAGCTTGCGCACCACTAACGTTGGTGCGCGAGCAACAACGTTACAATATATATATATATATATATATATATATATATATATATATATATATATATATATATATATATATATATATATATATATATATATATATATATATATATATATATATATATATATATATATATATATATATATATATATATATATTTTCTGGGTTTTTTGGATTTGGCAGTGTAGGTGTTGGTAAGAAATACAAAAATTGGTAATGGTAAATGTAATCCTTAATGTAGACGTTTCGGAGAATGTGTCTCCTTCTTCAGTATTTTAAGAGCTAGTTATCTGTAAATAAAATTTTCCCTTGTGAACAAAAATAACAAACAAAAATGGTTAGTAAGATCTGGAAATAATAACACAGATAGAGGGAGGAATCAGTAAACTATCACTAGAAAAACAAAATGATATAAGAAAAGATTTTACACAAACACTCAACACACATATAAAAGGAAAAAAGGGACAATCACAGAGATGGAACAACAACGTAAACCTAAATAATTTCAAGAAGACAAAAAAGTTCCTAAACGAAAACAAGAATTTGCTCATCATGAGAGCCGACAAAGGCAACAAGACAGTTGTAATGGAAAACATCGAATATGAAACAAAAATGAAAGAACTACTAGAGGATAATACAACATACAAAAAAGTCAAACGTGACATGACACTAACTTTGGAGAAACAAAGTAACAATATAGTAAAGAGATGGAAAGAAAAAGGTTATATATCAGAAAATGTTGCAAGATCGTTAACGTCACATAACACCAAGAGTCCTAAGATATATGGACTACCCAAAATTCATAAAGAAGGATACCCTTTGAGACCAATAGTGGCTTGCATCCAATCACCTTTGTACTCGCTGTCAAAATATATCTCAAACATACTTGTAAAAACAGTAGGAAACAATAAATACTACATAAAGAACTCAACACAGCTGAAAGAAGAACTAACGAACATCACACTTGAAAAATAACTGCAAACTATACTCTTTAGATGTGATATCTTTATACACAAACATCCCGATCGAATTGGTACAAGAAACAATTGAAGAAAGATGGGACCAAATTGCCATCCACACAGAACTACCTAAAAAAGACTTTTTAGAAACAATTCAACTCATATTGAACAATAGTTTCTTCCAATACAAAAGTGAATTTTTTAAACAGATAAAAGGAGTGGCAATGGGAACGCCCATATCAAGTGTTATTGCACAGGCAGTAATGGAACACATAGAAGAAAGAATCATGACCGATTACCAAGAACAAACAACGTTTAAAAGATATGTCGATGATTGCTTGTTAATAACAACACCAACGATTATGCAACACCTATTTCTGACTTTCAATAACGCCCATCCACAGCTGAAATTTACATTTGAACAAGAATCTCATAATACACTGGATTTCCTAGATATGACGCTCATAAGAATGAACAACAAAATACTCACAAGATGGCACAAAAAAAAGCAGAGCACTAACCACATTTTGAACTACAAGTCCAACCATCATATAAGCCAGAAAAAGGCACAATAATAGGCTACATCGACCGAGCCCTCAATCTGACATCACCAGAACTAAGACCACAAATTATAAAAGATTTAAAGGAACAATTGAGAAATAATGATTATCCTACAAAAATGATAACATCTCTAATACACCAAAGAGTTCATAGAGTATATAACACAGATACAACGACAAGGAAACAAAAACAGGATGTGAACAAAATCAGGATATCCATACCTTATACAGGAGATTTGTCACACAAAATTGGAAAAATAATGAGACAACACGACATAGAGACTGTCCACAGGCCACGCAACCAAATTAAACAGGTTTTCAGTAGACTTAAAGCTGTGACTCCAAAAATAAAAAAATCAAACATTGTATACAGCATACCATGCAGGGATTGTGACAAACAATACATTGGACAGACATCACAAAGACTACAAGACAGACTCAACGCACACAAATACACTAAAACTGCATCAACAGCACTGAACAAACATAAGACACTAAAAGGACATGATTTCAACTACGACGAGACTAAATTATTAAAAACAGAACCAAAACAAAGACACAGAGAGTTTTGGGAAATGATCCACATAAAACTAAATTTAGGAGATACCATTAATGATAGACAGGACATCAAAAATCTAAGCCATTTTTATACACCTTTCATATCAGGAAAAAGAAGAAAAAAAGAAGAAGAAAACAGAGAACAGAATACAACACATGAGTTTGACAGGACATGAACTAACATTGGACGACAAAGTAGCTGATAAAAGTTTAAGATACCCATTTCAATTACTAATTCCTGTTAAGCAGGATAAAATACCATACTGAAATGTTTTCGTCATAACTATATCTTAACTTGAGGTAAAAGATCTTACTAACCATTTTTGTTTGTTATTTTTGTTCACAAGGGAAAATTTTATTTACAGATAACTAGCTCTTAAAATACTGAAGAAGGAGACACATTCTCCGAAACGTCTACATTAAGGATTACATTTACCATTACCAATTTTTGTATTTCTTACCAACACCTACACTGCCAAATCCAAAAAACCCAGAAAATATATAGAAGTAGGTACCAAGAATAAACCCATTTATATATATATATATATATATATATATATATATATATATATATATATATATATATATATATATATATATATATATATATATACTCTAGTACTATATTCCATTAATTAACAAAAAGAATATGAATTCGATTGATAATTTGAGCTTACACTTAATAATAATTTATTCACTTACCTTATGATATTGAAGGAAATTATTAAAAAATATCACTTTGTATTATTTCTTTGTTGGATTGAAACAAACGAGCTCTGAGATTTTATTTATCGAGAGGAGAATATCAGATGTTCTCTCGTTCAATTTCATTCGACGAGGAAGATAATCCGCTCACAATGCGAGAAAGCACAAATTAAAGGAATAACAAAATTTAATCATCATTCTTTTTATAGCAGTGTTCTCAACATTATGCGTGAATACAAGAGCCTTCATTATATACCTAAAAATAATTGAATTGGCTGAAAAAAAATTAATTATTTCAAGTAAAATATTGAAAAATAAATTGAAAACTGTAAAAACTTTCATTTCGCTAGTTTCGCCGTTTACATCTTTATCAAGACTTAATACATATTACAAAGACTTCACTTGAAAGTACTCATATTCTCGGTTCGGTACCTGGTAGTGATTATATAGAATCGATGGGTGTTTCCCAATTATCGGAGATTCAATTGAGGTGAATGGTTTTTGTGTAGGTAACTGGTCATTGAGAAGAATGTATTTATGGCATTTTTGGAAATTGTTTATTTCCATGACTTCTAGGTAGTTCAATTTCATACCCTTTTCACAGTAATGAAGAATTTTTGGATTAAAAGAGGATGAGATGTTGTGTCCTTTCGACTCCTTATGTTCCCGAAATGCCAATTGTTCGTTTTTTAGATGTTCTTTTATATTGAAACAATTGTTTATGAAAACATTTCACACATTTATTAATATTACACGCATGACGTACGTTTCGATGAAACTTCACCTTCTTCAGATGCTATATGAAACTAAATATATTTCTCCGTTATATGGAGTACAAGAAATAAATAGATGAAAAATTGTGAAAAGGGCAAATAGAAGGATATTTACAAATAATTACTAGAATAGGAACACCCCATTCTAAAGTGCTAGTGAGGGAGTTCGGTAATTTTGAAAAGATTCAGAAGGGGGCTTGTAGAACGATCAATTTAGCTATTCACTAGGAAACCTGAATGTTTGTCTTTACTTATCGTAATGATTCTAGAAAATTAAGTTTAATTCCCTTTCCATCTGCATTTAATATTTTAAAGTCCAAATTGAATGTGTGGTTTTTATACATTTGTGTGATACATTTGTGTTCTGAAATTCCTGTCTGAAAGTTTTACCAATGCAAACTTTATTACAATCACCACAATTAATTTCATAAACTACTGATTTATTGTTGCTTTGAACTTTTGATTTATTATTTTTTATATGATCTCCTAAGTTATTTCCATAGTCCAGTCATCAGCCGTTTTCCCGTGGAATTTTGAGAATCAAGGTCGATTTCCTTGAAAATTGGGATTTGGGTAGTATTTATAATCTTCTTCAAAATCTTTAATGTGCCGAAGTGTGTTTTTGCTTTAGGGGTGAAAGCTACCCCTTCTAGGGGATGAAAATGATTTCAATCAAAATAACTTCAGAAATTGATAAACTGACTAGTTCTAAGCAACTTTTTTTTCATGAAGTTTTTTTGTAGAGTTGATAATTTTCAAGTTATTAACGATTGAAACTGTGCAATTTTTATTGAAAAAACGAACGCATGTTATTAAACAGTTTTTTACGAATAACTCAAACAATTTTCATTCCACTGGAAAAATCATGTAAAACAGAAATGTAGCTAATAATAGACAAAATATATTCGTTTTCGAATGACCTTTGTAAACCCAACAACGTCTGAGTTAGTACTCGTTGAAGAATGGTTATTTTTCGGAAAACTCAAAATTGAAAATTTTAAACCTTGCATAATTTGAAAATAGTGAAATATTTGGGTAAAACTCAAGAGCCTCTTTTCAAAGTACAAGAAAAACCTTCAAAATTAGTTTCATACAAAAGTATTTTCATAAGAATTGACTGACTTATAATAAAAATAAAGTCACTGTTTTTTTATTTTTTTTTATTTAAAACTAACTCCCTCGTCATGAACACCCTAAAAGAAATTAATCGTAACCCACTTTCAATTATTTTAACTTAAGTATTATCAATATGATCCATGTGATTTGACAAGTTTAGAATGCTTAATTTATAAAAAATTGTTGATTGAATTGAAAATCGCATTTTCGTAATTTTGAAAGAAAATGTATTTTTCTTGAATAAACCGAAAACTATTCATGATGAAAAAAACTGTTTTTCATGTAAATTTTAGGTTTTTTCTTTTAAAAAATTTGGATATTTTTTTGATCTTTGTATCATGAAAATTGAACGAGATATGTTGGCTCAAAGTTTGCATTAGCGTATTAATTGTGGCTCATCCAAGCGCTTTGAGGTCAACCTTTTTCAAATGAGAAGCTGAAAAAAGTTTTAATCAACGTGGTATCAAAGACCTTGAAATTCCATACAAAATTTTCTTTTGAAAATAATATAGCTCAAGAAAGTAATCGTCGAAAAACCATCTTTTTAAATTTTTAATTTCAGAGCAAAATTCCGCTTCACTGGCATATTCTTTCGAAACTTTAGAATTTGAATATCCATAGAGTGCAAATTTGATACTTTTTTCTCACAGCTTCACTGGATGTGACTCAACTTCTACAATCTTCAATAAAGGTAAAAAAAAATTTATCGACATTTTAGAAAAACGTTCCGACGTAAGAGAAAAGGCGAAGATTTGTTATAATAGTTCTTCAACGCTTGAAGGTATTTTAGAAGCCAGTAGATACTGTACCGAAATGTTGTTTAGACTTACTAAAGACACTATACCTTAAATACATTGAAACGTGTAACAAACTTGTCTGAATACCTCGAACAAATCAGATATAACTCATTTATTAATTTAACCACAAACAAAAAGGCTGTTAGATTTTCATCTCTTGTCTCAACAGTTGGTGCTTTCAATGCATTGGCTGGGTAACAAAAATATTAATTATTTTGATTGGTGTTGGATTAAAATTGAAGGAATTTCGCATCCAATCGAAAACCATAATGAGCCAGCACCTGAGGAGCTTTTGCAAATGATATTTTGTAATTGCAAAAAGCGATGCGGTTCATCGTGCCGTTACTGACGAGTAGGCCTCCTTTGCAATGCAATGTACTGAACTTGCAGGGAAGGCACTTGTCTTAACAGGACACCAGTTTTTGACTAAGAGGAAGATGTGGATACCGAGAGCGAAGAGGAAACGAAAAATTATATTCAGTGCAAATAAATTTTTACCATTTTCTCTCATTATTACTGCAAAAAACCGCAATATTTATAATTTTGGTCACAAAGGGTGGCTTTTATGAGGGCTGTGTTTAAAAAACGACAAGAGTTATATAAATGATGAAATATTCTCGATTCAATATTAATGCACTTTTGAATAATTTTTTATTGTGAAAAAATCGTTGAGATTACTTTTTAATAATTCATATTCTCAGGCGAAGACTTATAAGGGTTGAAGCGGCTCGGCAAATGATAATTTCATTAAATAGAGTATAATGAGTCAATATGACGCACTTTTCAATTATTTCAAGTTATAAATACCTTTAAAACTAGTTCTAGGAATTACTAACATCAGGGGATGATTTGAAGGGGTTGCATCTGTCTGATTAACTTATTTGAGTATATTAACAGATCTACAAATAATTCTTTCAAGCTTTATTGTATCTAAATACATGCTAAAATCTATGATATAGTTTTCTGCGCTAAGGGGTAGTTTTCACCCCTAAAAAGGTATAGATTTTGAAGAAGAGGGTAAGTAGAGCCCAACTCCAAATTTTCATAAAAATCGGTGTTGATTCTCAAAATTCCACGGTTTTACAGTTTTTTACCGCTGGTGACGACTACCAGTACGGTAAGCAATGTTGATCTTGTGATTGAATAAAAGTAATTTGAGTTTTTTAGTTGAATTTTAGATGTTAGTGAGGCTGCTATATCTGATATTATCTCTGGCGAGGGGCTACACCTGGCTAATCGCATTTTTTGAAAACTTTATATCTTTCATCTTGTCTATTATTATGGGGTTATAATCATCATTCACGGCAATTTGTGCAATGTTAAAATTATTGTTTGAAAGCGGAATATTTACTAAACGATGTAAGTACCATCCTACTGAAAGCTGCCATTTTGTGTTGAAATGGATGTAGGAAAGTACTATGTATGACGTTATCAGTAAGTGACGGATTGCGAAATACTAGTATTGAGAAATTATGTGTATTATTCATTCTTGTTATTTTCAAATCCAAATAGTTAACTTTTTCCATCTCTAAAGTGAATTTTATAATAATAATAATAATAATAATAATAATAAATATCTTTATTTCAGAATATGCAACATGCTACATAGAATGAAATAGTGTCACAAATATTTGGGACTTCACAATTTTCTTTCCCAATTTAATCAATATCTCTATAACATAACATCAAACTTACTGTTAAAGTACTCAGACAATGAGTATGGTTCCAAATCTATCAGCATTTTTTTAATTTTTTTTTTGAATAAACTAAAATTATTTATCATTTTATAACTATTTGGTAATTTATTATAAATTCTAATACAATTATATGACGGATGTTTTTCACTTAAACTTAGTTTGTGTTTTGGATAGTGTATGTCAAAAGTTCTTGTTGGGTAATTATGTAATGTTGTGTGCTTCAACATTATATTCTTGTTTTTAAAGAAAAATGTCAAGCAATCACACAAATAAATACCATAGACTGTTAAAATATTATTTCTCCTGAATATTCCTCTACATGATTCCAAAAATTTCAACCCAAACATAATTCTTACAATTCTTTTTTGTATAACAAATATCTCACCGACTCTTACACTTATTCCCCAGAATATAATTCCATATTTTGAGAGTGATTCAAAATTTGCAAAATAAATTGTTTTTATACAAGATTGACTCAAATAATTACAGAGAGATCTTATTCCATACCCTACTTTACTCAATTTCATTGCCAGGTATTCTATATGGCATGACCATTTCAAAAATTTGTCTATGTATACTCCCAAAAATTTAGTTGATTCTTGCAATTTTACATGGTTATTATCTATCTCAATGAATTCTCTTTCAATTTTCGATCTGTATGTGCCAAAAATTATTGCAGATGTTTTATCTTCATTTAAAATGAGCCTATTTTTTGCAAACCAGGAATTTATTTCTTTGATAGAATCTCGCGCATTAACTTCCAGCTGTTGGAAGTCACCAGCACTGATAATTACATTTGCATCATCTGCAAAACCTGTTATGCAATTTGAATTTATAGAGAATAAGTCATTTATAAAAATCAAAAATAGAATTTGTCCCAATACACTGCCTTGAGGTACCCCAAATTTTGATTCTAATATTTCTGATTTGATTTCTTTTCCTTCCTTCAAAATACTAACTCTTTGTTGCCTTTCTGTAAGATATGATTGAAACCACTTTCCAGTCGTTCCCCGTATGCCCATGCACTCTAATTTGCTTAATAGCAATTCCCCAATATATTAGGGTGTAAAGAGTTAATTGATTATTCTACTAAGGGTAACAGTGAAACAACAAATAATATCATCTACATATCTAAACCAATAATAAATTGTTGACTAACAGGGTGAGTATGAATAAACTGTTCCAAATTATCCATGAATACTTAAGCCTGCAAAGGACTAAGAGGATTTCCCTTCAGTTCTACTATAAATGTGATTATTGAAACTAAAATTATTCTGTTCAAGGCATAATTCCAAAAGGGACAATATATCCGATTTTATGAAAGGATTGACAAGATTGCTATGGGGGATATTTGGAAAAAGATAACTACATCCCAGAAAATCAGTCTGGAATTAAGTGGCAAATGAATTTTTTCAATTTTACTGACTAAATCGCAAGAGAATTTGATTGAGAAATTAGGCTTACATTTGCAATAATTTTGAATTATTTCTATTAGAAAATATGACAAAAACAATGAATGTGCTGTAGTGAATGACACTATAGGTCTGATTGGATAGCCTGGTTTGTGTAATTTAATTAAAAAGTAGAGTTATCGTACCTAAGGATTCGAATAGTGAGTTTATACTTGTCTTTATTTATAAAAGAATATAAGTGTTGTCGATGGCTGATTTTGAACTTTTCTGAAATTTACTTGTTGGATCATGTTTAAGTGACTTATAATTACCGGAGTTTGAAAAATCTAGTTTTCCGTTAATAATCACAATTATTATTTAAAGCGATAACTGTAATAATTTTATCAATTTTGGTGAATATGACATCACTAGTGAGTGTTTTTGTGTGATTGATTTCACAATGGACATTTCTGATAATTTGACGTTGTATTTGTTAAATTCATTTTTTATGATATAAGAAGCTAGGTGTTTGACAAGTGGTGTAATGCCTGGTCCTGGGTGTTAAATGATGCACAGGTTCATACTATACTTTCTATATTTAATTGTATAGTATTATAGGATATAGGCTTAGTGCTAACCCCTCGGGCAGCGTGACGAGTCTATACCTCAGTCTCACTTTTTACTTTCCTCACTCTCCGATCTTCCATCGGGTCTTATATGCAATGTTTATACAATAACTGCTGATGTGCGACCTTGGCCAGGCACGTTCCGTTTACAACAATATATCTATAACTAAACATTCTTGTTTACTATGTAGTAACGAATCGAGACACTGACCTACTTATCTACTCACCACACCTCTCGGGCTAATTGAAAGAATTTTATTGAGGTTACTCGAGAAAATTCTGTCTCGTTTAAATGTATGATAATTTAAAATTTTCCTTTCAATTTCCTATGCATGGTTTAATTACCATATCCATTCCTGGAGGTGTGCTGGAAGTAGTTATAATTACAATAACAATTTTTGAAGCAATTCATTTTACTTACAATCTCTATACGCGCTGTCTAACGTCCCTATACTCTCGTGATGATACGCCATATTTTTGATATATTAATAATTATTTCATTTCAGCCATAGTACTCTATATAAATTACCTTTTACTTTAATTTGTGGACTCTTTCATTTATCTCATTTATCAATTAATATAACCCATCTATATGTAACCACAATACCAACCATAACTCAATATATAACTATATATATCCACAATAATAATAACTAAGGTCCCTAAAACTGATTATATTCCCTTGCCTTCCTAATAATTGAGAGCTTTTAATTCCATTCTTCTCTACAGATAGCTTCTAAAATTCTCAACTTTTCGTCTCGCGTAAATGCCGATCGAATATTTAGATTCTGTAGAGTGTTGCAACATTAGTACAACACTATTCCTCCACCTAAATTTATATATACTCATCTATATATTTATTTCTTCATTTCTCATTACCATATCCATCTTCACTAAGAAGTGGTCGCTATCTATATATAGCATACAAAAAAAAATATATGTTTCATCTCATTTTACCAACGATTCCATCTCGTAATTACAGTAAAAATTCATTATTTATGAAAACATAATTCATTAGCAGGGGGCATAATCCATCCCCTGAGCGTCATATACGCATTCTCCTTAATAAAATTGCTCTCTCCATTAAATAATTAAACATTATCTATACCACACTAATTTGGAAACTATAATCAGTCTTAGCAGTACCTATATTTGATAATGGGCTCAAAGTTTAAACTTTATTAAAAACAATATTTAAATTTTCATATTTTTGTCCCTTCTGACGACTTCAAATATTCAAGCTTCATCGAGTATAAGTTAATTTTCTTATTTGCGTATCATCAAGTGAGCAACAGTTTACAATTTCTTCAAAGAATTTCTGTGACTTTTATAAATAACAATTTTTATGCGTAATATCAGCAAATCAAATATTTACGATAAAACTTGATTACGTGATTTAAATTATTCAATTAATCAAAAAATTAAAAATTTCCGAAGTAGGTCTCAGTAAGATTTAACTACAATAATACATAAATGCAAAATATTCATAATCATAAAAAAAAAAGTTTTCTAGCTTCGAAATATTTGACATATATATTACATTCTTCGGAAAATATTGTTGATTCTTGCTTTCTTATCTATAACTAATTGAAGGTCAGATGGCTCTACTCTCCTAGTATCGAAAGATCTAAAATATTTATTGCACTCTTCATAATTTTTATTTGACTCGTTTAATTTAGTTTCAACAATGTCTCTACTTTCAAGCCGTCGTTTTGGTCCAATTTTTATTAAATAAGTTCTTATTTCCTTCAATTTGTTACACAATAGATCGCAAGATTCTAAATCCATTCAATGAACCAATTATTCATAAAAACAAAAGTAACTCGATAGTGAGTCAATGTCGGTCAGTGTCATCAGATTACCCATGTTATAAAATAGCAATGTTATAATAATAATAATGTCAATGTCACACAATCCATAAACAGAACGAGCGATTACTTATTTCTCTAATTGCACACTATATATAAAATTTCCATAATCTTGAATAAGAATAGCTCCCAAAAAAATAATAGTACTAATTATCTACAGCAAAAACAACAAAAAAAAAATGTTTCCCATTTAACCCTAAATTATGGTTATTGCACGAACGAGGAAACTACTAACACATTACCATTGATAATAATAAACTAGTGCTAAATAACATAAACAGGGGGTCATCCTATATCATACTTAACTTTAACGGGGAGAGGAAAAAAAAAATTTTTTCCCGGAAAATAACGAAACTGTTCATAACATAGGACAAAATTTAACTGTCTCTTTTTTTTCCTTCAAAAAAAATTATTCATAGTGTCTGTTCACTAGGTCAATAATAAATATAGGGGTTCAATAAAATTAAATCTAATAACAAAATTAATAATAGGCTTAATAAAATGAAAATAAATAATTAGATCAGGTAATAATTAGTGGTCAGTGTCATAATTTATATATATATACATAATCTAACTCAAACTTAATGTAGAAAAATTCGTTAATGTAATAACTAATAATAAAATTTAATGTCTCTTCTAAAAAAATATTGTCTCTTTTTTTTTTTCTTCTTCATTTTTACAAACACAATGTCAATCTCACTCCCTGTTTACACACATATTTAACGTCCATATCTCGTACGTCTCTGTCATTTATACAAGGGTAGATCCTACCTTAATCTCCTGCAACATCGCGGTTTCTCCCTGCGGAACTCGTTCACAGCCAGTATACTCATTCCTTCGATCGTCGTGATGGCCTGGGTCGTCATCTCCGGAACTGCGAAGCAACCAGCCTCTATGGGCGATGATCAGTTCTTCTTCTTCTTCCCATTTTTGTTCACTACTTTCACTTTCTTCAATTACCACAATACAACTGGCAGGATCGCCATGTAATGCCTGGTCCTGGGTGTTAAATGAAACACAGGTTCATACTATACTTTCTATATTTAATTGTATAGTATTATAGGATATAGGCTTAGTGCTAACCCCTCGGGCAGCGTGACGAGTCTATACCTCAGTCTCACTTTTTACTTTCTATCTCTCCGATCTTCCATCGGGTCTTATATGCAATGTTTATACAATAACTGCTGATGTGCGACCTTGGCCAGGCACGTTCCGTTTACAACAATATATCTATAACTAAACATTCTTGTTTACTATGTAGTAACGAATCGAGACACTGACCTACTTATCTACTCACCACAGTGGGTTATCTGGCTATTTCAGTAACTACGCCAAGTTGTTCGAAGTGACTCATTCAACACGTCACTCTTGTCAATCTTTTCATAAAATCGGATTTATTGACTCTTTTGGAATTATGTTTTGATCAGAATTAATCAAGTTTCAATTATCAAAATTATAGTAGCACTGAAGGTTTGATTATGGGAAATCCTCCCAGCCCTTTTTTGGCTAAAGTATAAATTCATTTTAGAAATGGATAAAGATAACTCCATCAACTATTTGAATTTGAAAATAACCAAAATGCATAATAAACATAAGTTTTCAATATTTCGCAAACCATCAAATGCTGATGACATCATACATAGTACTTTCCTACATCCATTCCACCACAAAATGGCAGCTTTCAATTGAATAGTACATCGTTTAGTGAATATTCCGCTTGAAAACATAAATTTTGACATCGAGAAAAATATAATTAAACAAATTGCCGTAAATAATAGCTATAATCCCATAATAATGATAGATAAAAACGATTTCAAAATTGCGATTAGCCAGGTGTTTCCTCTTTCCAGAGATAATATCAAATATAACAGCCTCACTCACATCGGAAATTCAAGTTAAAAGCTCAAATCACTTTCATCTAAGCACAACATCAACGTTGCTTACCGTTCAGGAAATACACTAGAAAATCATATAAAAAATAAATCAAAATTTCATAAAAACAACAAATCAGGAGTTTGAGAAATTAATTGAGGTGATTGTAATCGTATTAAATTTTACATTGGTAGAACTTTCAGAAGCTCTCAGACAAGAATTTCAGAATACAAACGTAGTTTTGTTAATAAGAAGTCTGACTCACATTATGCAAACCATTTATTTCAAGAAAATCACACAGATAAATAAATACAAACATTCAGGTCTTCTATTTAATAGCCAAATTGATCGTAATCTTTTCGAAATTACCGAATTACCTGACTAGCAGATAAGAATGAGTTTTTTCTATTTTAGTAATTATTTGTAAATATCCTTCTATTTACCCCTTTCACCCAATGTTTCATCTATATAATTTTTCAATACTCGTATTTCGCAAACCATCACTTACTGATAACGTCATATATAATACTTCCCTACATCCATTTCAACACAAAATGGCAGCTTTCAATAGTATGGTACTTACATCGTTTAGTAAATATTCCGCTTTCAAACAACAATTTTAACATCGAGAAGAATATAATTACACAAATTTCCGTAAATAATAATTATAATCCCATAATAATAGACAAGATGAAAGATATGAAGTTTTCCTAAAATGCGATTAGCCAGGTGTAGCCCCTCACCAGAGATAATATCAAATAAAGCAGCCTCACTTACATCGAAAATTCAAGTAAAAAACTCAAATTACTTTTATTTAATCACAAGATCAACATTGCTTACCGTACAGGAAATAACTTAGGAAATCATATAAAAAATAATAAATCAAAAGTTAATAACAATAATAAATCAGTAGTGTATGAAATTGATTGTAGTGATTGTAATGAAATTTACATTGGTAGAACTTTCAGACAAAAAAGTCAGAACACAAATGTATCACAGAAATGTATAAAAATCACACATTCAATTTGGACTTTAAAATATTAAATGCAGAAGGTAAGAGAATTAAACTTAGTTTTCTAGAATCATTACAATAAGTAAATACAAACATTCAGGTATTCTACTGAATAGCCAAATTAATCGTACTACAAGCCCCCTTCTGAATCTTTTAAAAATTACCGAACTCCCTCACTAGTGCTTTAGAAGGGGTTTTTCCTATTCTAGTAATTATTTGTAACTATCGTTTTATTTACCTTTTCCATACAATTTGTCATATATTTATTTCTTGTATTCCATATAACTGAAAAATATATTTAGTTTGCATTTAGCATCTGAAGAAGGTGAAGTTTCATCGAAAAGAACATCATGCGTATATTATTAATAAATGTGTGAATTTTTTTAATAAAACAATGTCTAAATATGTTTCTAAATTTACATCATGTATCGGCCCAATCAATACATGATATTTTTTTAGCCTTGTTTCAAAACATCTTCATGTCTGGTTTATATAAGATGACTTACATTCTTCACAGTCCATTCTGTATATTCCTGTCTCTTTCAACGGAACGACTTCTGACTCTATACAATCTGCTATGACTCGAAAAACCAGTATTGAAAATATTATTTTTGAAGAATTCAATGATGTGGGGGATTTGCGTACTAGGGATGCTAACAAACTTTCGTTCATTTTTATTATTATTGCAGGATATAATTGCATATTGATGAAATCTTCTTTTCTTTCGAAAAGCATTTATTAATTTCAATGGAAACGCCATTTTTAATACCTTTCGTACTAATCACGTTCATTTCTTCCATAAAGTCTTGTATCGATAGAAGAACTGAAAAAGTCCTATGAATCATTGAGTTGAGAGTTGCGAGTCGATGGCTAATTGGACTAGAAGAATTATAACTTATGATGGCGTCTGAGAAAGTAGGTTTTCTGAGTAGGTATTCTGTACGAGAATTTATCCGGTTGTTTCACTATTATTAGGTCGAGAAAATTCAACGAATTATTTCGTATTCAAAGAATGGTTAATAATAACAATTTACACATTTATTAAATGAAATAACGCATGACGCACGTTTCGGTGAAACTTCACCTTCTTCAGATTCTCTAAAGAAGGTGAAGTTTCACCGAAACGTGCGTCATTCGTTATTTCATTGAATAAATGTGTAAATTGTTATTATTAACCATTGTTTTAATATGTTTATTGATTTACATGTATCGACCCAATCAATCCAGAAATATTTTGTTCTGTTTCTACCGTTAACTTGATCTTTTCATGTAATGAATTTAGATATGTCAGGTATAAGTTAATATGTCGGTCTGTCCCATTGAATAAAACAAATATATTATCCACGTAGTGGTACCAAAAAATTATACTACTATGTTCTTTTGATAAATATGATTCTAATATTGTGGTTTCCATGTTGTCCATGAATATGTTCGCCAATAACGAGCTCAGGGGAGAACCCATAAGGAGACCTGAACTCTGTAAATATATATTTTTCTGAAACCTAAAAAATTGTGCTCCAAAAAAAACAGATCCAGGAATAAAAACAGATTTCTCAATTTAACATCATGTAAAGTTGTTTTGGAGCAGAATTTCTTTAGGTTTCAGAACGAAATATATTTACGGAATTTAATTTCTCTCTATTGGTTCTCCCTTAGAGATCCTGAGCCTGTTGTTGGCGTAGATATTTATGGACAAAATGGAAACCACAATATCAGATCTATCAAAAGGATATAAAATTTTTTGGTACCACTATGTCGATGATATTTTTGTTGGATTCAATTAGAGCGAAGGCTGGTATGTAACTTAACCCCCCCCCCCCCAGTGGGAGTTTTCAACATATTACTTTCAGGCTCTTACTAATATTCCTGAAAACTTTATTAAACTAGCAGAGGTTGTCTTGAGCCGCTTTCCAAAATGTAGCAGGATATATTTTGTTACGGATACCTATTTAGATGTATCTATTAAAAACATTGAAAGACAAAGAAGGGGTTGTGGAGGTACGTTTTTCATAAGACGGCCTAAAACAAAGATTGGATTGGAAAAAATTCCTTGCTAATGGCGAAAATAACGAACAACCTGCTACATAATGAATGGGCTCAGCACAAATATGCCTACTACTCACATGGAAGGAATCTTTACTTGTCACATAGTAATAAGTGCACTTGCTTTATTAGCGAAGTCAGCTTAACTACAACACAAGAAGACATATGCTTATCACAAGAGGAAGCAGATACTAAAATAATTTTACACTGCTTTCATGCTTCAAAATATTGTCAAGACAATTCATCCATCAGAGTTAGATCCCCGGGTAGACATGTACTTTCGTTGTTAATAAGCTATTACTCTAACTTTGAAAACATAGTAATCTTTGATACAGGAACTGGTAACAAACGTAGGGTCATAAATGTCACCGCTATTTCTCATAATTTGGGTGTAGAAATGAGCCACGCTATGTTGAATGTGCATTCCCTGTCCGGATGTAACACCACCATTTCCTTTGTTCATCAAAAAAAGTTGTCTGTGGAATCTAAATTGGAAAAGGTTTCGAAGTTTATACCTATCCTCACATCATTAGGAGCATCACTGACAATTACAGACACGTTACTGACCGGCCTAAAGGAATTCGTCTGTTGTTTGTACAGTAATCAGGAATACACAGATATAAACAAACTACGGTTTGATCTGTTTTCAGATAAGTATTCTCCCACAACTGCATTTTCTTGCCCAACAATCATGGTGTGGATTTAAGTTTACTTCCCCTATGCAAGACGTCATTAGAAAACCACACGAAACTAATGTTACGTATGGAATAACGCACATATAGATAAACCCTTCACACCAACCCCAGTCGGACATGGGTGGAAGTTGGAGAATGGTGAACTTATGTTTGATTGGATTAAAGTAGATCCGAACTGCTTGACGTTCCTGAAAGATTCCAACCAGATGAATTTGAAGTGAAGATGAACCACAAGTACTAAACTTAGATGGCATAATACACGAGGATGAACAAAATTACAGATGATTACAAATGATGTTATGAAATCATATGCAGATACTTGAAATTTTTTATAAAAACGATTTTTTTTTCATTATTAGACCATGAATACATACTGACTAAGTTCATAAAAAAATATCGAACTAATGAACCCTTTTGTAGTTTAAAATTAAACATTTTTCAGGTTTTCTTAATTTTCCGGAATATGCTGTAAATTAAAGAGGCAAACAATTGAATTCTCAATCTGGCAGTTAATACCAAAAAAAGTAGGTCATAAATTCCCACGGAGGGAAAGGGTTTCGTATTGGTGGCTCAAGGTCTACATGGGAAAGACCGACATACCTGACGTATATAAATTCATTATATGGAAATATCAAGTACACGGTAGAAGCAAAACAAAATAATTCGTTAAATGTTTTATACCTAACAATATTGACAACAACAGGATAAATTTTCGTACAGAATATTCAGGAAACCTACTTTCTCGGAAGCCATTGTAAGTTATAATTCTTTTAGTCCAATATGCCATCGATTCGCAACTCTCAACCCAATGATTCATAGAGCTTTTTCAGTTATTTTATTGAAACAAGACTTTACGACGTATATCGTACGATAGTTA
This sequence comes from Cynegetis impunctata, assembly GCA_030704885.1. Taxonomy (NCBI): domain Eukaryota; kingdom Metazoa; phylum Arthropoda; class Insecta; order Coleoptera; family Coccinellidae; genus Cynegetis; species Cynegetis impunctata. Next base: position 143,564 of record JARQZK010000146.1, read on the forward strand.
TTAACAATGAGTTTCCATTGATAATAATAAATAGCTTAATTTCAAAAAAAGAGAAACATTTCATTAATATACAATTATATGGACCATACTGCAATAATAATAAAAAGGAACAAAAGTTTGTGAACATCGCTTATACGCACCCCCTCTTCGGAGATATTTAAATTCTTCAAAAATAATAATTTGAATACCTCTTTTTCGAGTCATAGAATTTTGGATAGAATGATTCTTAATGATTAATTGTCAAAAGTCGATCCGTTGAAGAAGACTGGAAGATACAGAATGGACTGTGAAGAATGTAAGTCATCTTATATAGGCCAGATCGGAAGATGTTTTGAAACAAGGCTAAAAGAATATATGAAAAACGAACTGTCGGCCTGCAGTTCCTGCACGACCACCATATGACCTTTCATTCCAACAAAAGAATTTCCAAAAAAATTGCAGGTAACGATCAGATGTTTCTCGGAAGATTTTTTGCAGCAAAAACACAGTTTACCAGTGATCGTAATGATTCCTTATCGAACTTCGCTAAACAAATGTTGATGGCAGGATATCGAATAAACACAGGTACCCAAGTATAAAAACCACTATATGCTATATTTAAATCAACAAACGGAGAATTTAGGATTCCACTCCTAGTGGAAAAAAATATATGCAAGTGTTTGTCCATAAAAACTGACACGATTTAACGAGTCACAGATCAACAGTTAGTAACATAATTGAACTTTTTCACTGAATGTTCAGAAAATCTCCGGTAAAATTACCACAAGAGAAGGTGCTTACACCCATTAATTTATATTTATGCCGAAAACTGAAGCAATCCGAGTCCCTCTGCACGCATTACTTCAAGAGAATGTGAAAGGTGGAACTTTGCTTCGATGGACATCGGACGCCATTGCCGCATTCGAGGATTGTAAAGAATTTTTAGCATAATCAGCATTATTATCACTCCCTTAGATGGACTCCATACTAGCTATGTTTTACGATGCCTCAGACTTTGACGTTGGCTCCGTCCTTCAGCAATGATAAACGGCAACCACTAAGTTTTCTTCTGAGAACGCCAGTCCAGCAGAATTTAAATATTACGGATATGATAGTAATCTCCTGGATATATATTTGTCTATAAAATATTTTGCAAACATGGGGGAAACGAGGAACTATACTTACAGACCACAAGGCCTTTCGTTATAAGGCAATCAGATATTACCTCGTTAATTCCGATGCCTAGACTTTATTTGCCAAGTGGAAGATTTCCAAGATGGTCGGAGTCAATATGAACGCGCATTATGTAACCCCTGCATTTTTCGATAAAACTTGAGAAAATGTAGAACACTGGATGTTTTACTAGTGTCAACTATGAAATGCAGAGCTTTCAAGTTTTTTTTAGGTAAACTTTGAAAAGCACTCTTTGAACAAGTAAGCTTTGGACGATGCGGCGATAAAACAGAAAGCAAGTGTTCACTGGTAGCTATCAATTGTTATGAAAGCTGTTGATAGCAGTAATTAAAACTCATAACAATGTATACTATATTTACTACTAATAAATGAAACTCCATCAATAATAATCATAAAGAACAAAATTTTTCTTTAGAAGCGGTGTTCGCAATGTCTACCTGCTTCTCTTACACATAAGCGGTACCTTTTTTGAACATTTATTTCCAAATTAATTAATTCAATGGGAGTGAGAAAAGCAAAACTTTGCATCACTGCCACCAGTACGTGTCTAGAGTTAGTCGGTTATTTCAAAATAAGATCTTTCAACACAGGTACAAGTCCATAGGCGTTTGGTCTGGTGACCTGGCAGGAAACAGATGGGTCCTTGGTTGACTGAACAATTATGGCCAAAATTTGCAGCCAATTGCAATGTTGTTAGGCGAAGCCCCGACTTGTTGAAAATATATATGTCTGAGCTCCATTACCGACAATTCATCAACAAGAGGTTCAATAGGTTGCCTTGAAATTTATAAATACCTTTGAGATGTGAGAGTTCCATTACAAATGACAGGGCGGATATTCTACTCCTTAAAACACCTGCCCATACACAAAATCCAAAATTCTCGACTCCTCTGCTCCTCAATAGCTGGAAGTTTTTGTTGTGCCCGAGAATAAGAATTGTTGCGGTTGAAAATGCCGGCACTGCTTACATCAGCTTCGTCTATCCAAATACAATTTAATTGAAAAAACAAGCACTTAGTTACAACTTTTCAAGAACCGGTGGCAAAAAACAATGCAGCATTCAAAATCTCATGGTCCGAGTGCATGAACTCTTCTGACCCTGCATGGCTTGGATTTATACGTTTTCAAAATCTAACTAACATTAGTTCTTGGTTGGCCTGTTGATATTTTTAAATTTCGCGTTTACGTTTTGGGATTATTTGCCATAAAAATAAAATAAAATATACCGAATGGTAATAACAAGCGAAAACCTATTGTTGGGGCATTTGGAAGTTCTGTAGAAAAACCGTGCATGGACCTCGATAATATCAGTTCAATAGAAAATTCTGAAAATTTGTATTCGCGAAGGTTTTGGTAACCCACTAGCTGCTTTGGAAGTATCTAAAACATCTAGCTTCGTGTGCTTGTGATTGGTGAGTGTTTTGAGCTGTTTTACTAATTAATACTTATAGTGTTTCTGGCTACCCTAACTTGGACAATTTTGCTCTTGTTAATAAAAACTATGGCTTGATGATAATTTTTCGGTCCAAGTTAAGCTTTGACTCTGCTACTTTTAAATTAAGTAGCTATGTTGAATAACATTGAATATTATGCACCTTATAAATGATAACATATGTTTGCGCTATATCCACCAAATAAAACCAATTTGATGTAAATATTTGAAGAAATAGATAGATATTTTGCAAACAGTAAATGTGAGTCTGAAATATAAATACATTTAAATGATCGAAATTCAAATATATTACTAGAATTTTCAAGTATCCATGTATTCATCATTTCTGGGGAAGCATGGAGTTATCCATCATATTCAGCCACAACTCGGATTAAAATGGTGCATGCATGGACTATATCTTTGTTAATAAGAAAAATTATACTACCACAGTTGTTTACGAAATTCACATTTTGAACAAATTTAAATTATTAGTTGGAAGGATAGTTGAATACTTTACATTTGGATTATCCACAAACTGCAATTATAAATTATTACACACTTTTAACAAATACTTGTTATGTAGTACTGAATCATGTACATAGATATCTTGTTGGTAGGATCAGCGTTTCTCAATAAAACGTAACTCGAAGTATTACAAGTGGATCACTATAATATACACAAATTAATTTCAATTGTAGTAGAAGGTTTCTTACATTTCTGGGCCAAGGTGCTATAGTTTGTTAACCGATTAGTCACCCATATCTGTTCTTGGTTATAATACATTGTTATAGTTTACAATTTTTGTTTGTATGGAACTTATTTATTTAATAAAGTATTCATGCACATAAATAATTGCTAACCCATTCAGGTGCAGTTTACAACTTTTTCTATGGAAATTTTTTTTTATTGTATTATTGTATTGTGTGGTTGTGCTTTCGTATTATCCAAATGAAAATCTAAATGAATATAAAGATATATATATATATATATATATATATATATATATATATATATATATATATATATATATATATATATATATATATATATATATATATATATATATATGGAAAACAGAATTCTTCGTGTTAACGACACACGTTCGTGGCAATAAAATGAAGAGAACTAGGACATTTATTTGAAACTAATCAAACAAACCTCCTAGCGGAGCTGGTTATAAGAGTTCACGAAGCATCGAAATATCAACGAAATTGTTGATATTTCGATGCTTCGTGAACTCTTATAACCAGCTCCGCTAGGAGGTTTGTTTGATTAGTTTCAAATAAATGTCCTAGTTCACTTCATTTTATTGCCACGAACGTGTGTCGTTAACACGAAGAATTCTGTTTTCCATTCATTGCTACCTGTAAAAGGTATAAAATTGGGGCGCTTGTTACTTGCGGCGGGTGAATGTTGAATTACATCAAAATGGATGTATCAACTTTACTCTTGCTTAGCGATTATAGTAACCACCTTCGGGTGTCAGGACGTAAGAGTTTCGTTGCCGAAATGTTTTCTTCTATTCTGAAAGATGTGGTTCAATTGTTTCCGACTGGTGGCGCTGTGTCATATTTATATGTCATGGAGTTACTAGAAGAAATATGTATGACCGTTTGAAATGTTGGTTTGGTTATCACTCCCGGTGGATGGATGATACTGATGAGCCCCGATAAGGGCGAAACAGTCTGTCTATCAATTTCCATCGATTGTGATAAACAAATTAACATTTCGAACAATTACCGTCTGGGGTAGATGTTGATATTTCGATGCTTCGTGAACTCTTATAACCAGCTCCGCTAGGAGGTTTGTTTGATTAGTTTCAAATAAATGTCCTAGTTCACTTCATTTTATATATATATATATATATATATATATATATATATATATCTATATATGTATATATATATAATTATATATATTATATATTTATTTATATATATATATATATATATATATATATATATATATATATATATATATATATATATATATATATATATATATATATATATATATATATTAATATATATATATATATAGGGTTTTCCAATAAGAGGTTCCATTTTGAATAGCCCGATGTTTAGGCAGTAAAAACTTTGCCATCACTAAAAATGGTACGCACGCTTCAACAACGCACTGAAATTATTGAAATTCACTACAAAAATGGTGTTCGCAAAACTGAAGCATTTTTTGGTCATCATGAAGCACCTTCTCGCCCGGCAACAGTGAAACTGGTGAAAAAGTTTGAGCAGTTGGGACAAGTTAGTGATGTGAAGAATCGAAACCGTGTGCGTCGCTCAAGAACAACTGAGAATATTGCTGCTGTAGCCCGTAGTGTTGAAGAAACCCCAGGTTTTTCGATTACCCGTCAAACTTTGGAATTAGACATTCCTCAAACGACATTCCACCGTATTTTGCATGAAGACTCAAGTCTTAAGGCTTTTAAAGTTCAGTTAACACAAGAACTCAAGCCAGCCGATCACCACAAACGTCGTATCTTCGCTGATTGGGTACATCAAATGCATCAAAATGATCCGGATTTTCATTGAAAAATTATCTTAAGTGATGAGTCCCATTTTCACCTCGGAGGCTACGTTAATAAGCAGAATTGCAGCATTTGGGGCTCAGAAAATCCAAGAATGATTGTTGAAAAGTCTCTATATCCACAAGGTGTCACTGTTTGATGTGGTTTTTGGGCTGGCGGTGTGATTGGACCTCACTTTTTCGAAAATGAAGCTGGTGAAACCGTTACGGTGAATGGATGGCGCTACCGAGCTATGATTAATGATTTCTTATGGCCGGAATTGGAAGATATTGATGTAGACGAAATTTATTTCAGCAAGACGGCTCAACGTGCCACACAAGCAACGAAACAATCGCAATTTTGCAAGAAAAGTTTCCTAACCGTGTTATTTCGCTAAGAGATAAGATCAAAATTGGCCACAGAGATCTTGTGATTTAACACCTTTATACTTTTTTCTTTGGGGCCACGTGAAAGATGAGGTCTATCTATGCCAATGCTCCACAATCGATTCAAGATCTCAGAGATGGAATTCGTGAAGTTATCGAGGACATACATCCGCAAATGTGCGAATTGGTCATGGAAAATTTCATGAAAAGGATATAGTGCTGCAAGCGTAACCGCGGCGGCCATTTGGCTGAAACAATGAAATAAACATTTATTGATTTTCTTAAAAAATATTCGTTTTTTTCAAATATCAAAATGTAACCTCTTATTGGAAAACCCTATATATACATATATAAATATAAATATATATATATATATATATATATATATATATATATATATATATATATATATAATATATATATATATATATATATATATATATATATATATATATATATATATATATATATAATATAAATATTATATATATATATATATATATATAAATATATATATATATAATATATATATATATATATATATATATATATATATATATATATATATATATATATATATATATATATATATATATATATATATATATATATATATTATATATATATATATATATATATATATATATATATATATATATATATATATATATATATATATATATATATATATATATATATATATATATATATATATATATATATATATATATATATATATATATATATATATATATATATATATATATATATATATATATATATATATATATATATATATATATATATATTTATATATATATATATATAATCTTTTGATAATTATTAGCAATAACAGGCTGGTTGAATCTTAAAAAACTCAATTTTATCAAAAAATTGATGCCTCACTCCACTTCTTTAATGTTTTCCCATAACTAATTTCTTTGTTGTTAGATAAATAGAACCCTATTATTATTATTTTCAAACATTACGTAGGTAAAGGTTTCTTTGGTTTCCCTTACCATCTAATGATAAGAATTTTGAATATTAATATTAGACTGAATAGCATATACAAAGTAGCCCTGTTTTATTCAATTTTTTCAAATCAATAAATGTCAAAGAAATTTCAATTGCGGATGTTGTGGTGAGGCGTCAACTTTTTGATATAATCGAGTTTTTTAAGATTCAACCAGCCTGTTATTGCTAATAATTATCAAAAGATTAAAAATAGATCACAGGCAACAACAATTCGAATAAATAATTATATATATATATAAAAAATAAATATATATATATATATATATATATATATAAAAAAAAAAAAAATATATATAAATATAAAAATATATATATATATATATATATATATATATATATATATATATATATATATATATATATATATATATATATATATATATATATATATATATATATATATATATATATATAAATTTGTCTTTATTTTCATGATATTTATTTTCTAGAAATGATAGGATTATGCTTGGGTTTTACTCATGTCGTATCTCAATTTCACGCGCATCAACTGTCGGAAATTTATTCATAGGCAGGTAAGATTTGGATAGAGACCTGATGTCATATCATAATCAAGTTGTCAATTAGGGAGGAAATAATTCTTGAATGAGTGATAATAAACGAAAAGATTTCAGCTCATTCTAAACCCTGGCGATAGTTAATTGAAATTTGACAGAAGTTCTAACGTTATTGGCAACGATATTTTCGAAACATTATTTCAATATCGAGGCTGACTTTAGTCTAGTCTGTTGAAGTAATTTGAGTTAATAGATTCTTCCAGAAGGGTAGCAATATCTTACTTCTTTCGCAGAGACTTTCAGATTTTATTGGCTGAGTAGAATGTAATTATTATTGATTTAAAAACTCTGAACTATCAGTTTGCATACTTACGATAAAAGTATGCATCCCAAACTTTTTGCAGTAGAATATCTGACCTTGATAATCTACACTCTACCTCTATTCTAAAGTAAACTGATTTAATAAGTAGCCTATCAAATAATATGAGAGATATATATATAAATATATATATATATATATATATATATATATATATATATATATATATATATATATATATATATATATATATATATATATGTATATTGGTATAATTGGTTCTTGAAATATCCTCAAATAAAATCAAAAGCGGATAACAGAATGATCTTGTTAGAATTAACTCTGAACCGGAAGAAAAATGATATTTATATAAGTAGGTCCCCATACACTGATACCCTCTATAGATTGACAAAATCTACGAACAATGAACTCATAAAAAATATACAAGTTGACCATAGTCAATTTCATATATCACATAAAGTGAACATGGAAAATTCTCAAATACTTTGAAGAATTATCAAAGAACTTTCCAAGAAAGCTTGTTATATGTATCCCGCAACGCGAAATTCAAATCAACAATGAATCATAGAAAACGTCAAGTCACTCCTACTCAAAATCTGCATACAGCTGTTTTGATCTTATTAGATCTCTTCAATAATACAAATCGAGGCTGAAATACTATATGGATAAGAATTTGTGAAGTTGAAAACTATCGGCATTCAGATCGAATTCTTTTCTCCTCCAATGTCCATAAACCATCTAACCTGAAAACTACAAATTTTTTAACTCCTCACGCCTGCAAGCTCCTGCGAGACCAACAATCAAGGCAACTTTCTTAAATAAATATTTTTTGTCATCTGCTGCTTGTAGAAATTCAGTAATATCGGCCTTTGTTAGCACCCTGGATTTTTTTGACCGATAACCTTCGGATTTTCTTTCGAGAAGGGCTACTAAATTCGTGTATTTGCTTATATCTATATTCATTTTAATAGATATCATAGTACGTATCATTAAATAGTAAGCCCAAACAGACGAAGGCTTGTAAGTAGAGGATAAATTGGAAAAATATGCTATGAGTACCTTTTCATTTCCATAGTTTAGGACTTTTTTATCCGCCACTCTTCATACTTATGGTATACAGACTCATACTTCTGCCTGGATTTTTCTGGTAGCAATCCAGAAATGGCTCTCGATGCCTCTTCTTCAATATCAGAAGGAATACTTTCCGAATCGCTCATTTTAGATTACTATTTTTGAAACTTCTTTAAATTGACATCAATATTATTTAATATCAAATTGACATTACCATGCATGGTGTTTCAGGTACTTATTTGAACAAAGGTATTAAGGTAAAATTAATTATAATAAAAATGAATCGAATAAAAATTAGTCTCCCGGTTAAGAGTAGATAAAATATTGTACAATACACGCGAGTTAACCCCATTAAGACACTTATGTGGTTACACAACTCGTGCTACGCACTTGTTGTGCAAGTTTCACACGCGTATCTTGATGATGAATTTTCTAGTTTTAAAAAAGGTTTTTGGGAAAACTTCCGATAGAATATTGCCCAAAAGGCTGTCGTGTAACTTTGCCAAACCTCATTTGTAAGAACAAAATTTCACAGTCCATGTTGTTGCGCATATCACAGTATTGTTTCACTACTTTAATCCATTCAGGTTTTGTAATCACAAATGTACGCCAAGAATAGGTTTTGGTTATACTAATCGTTATTGTAATTCGATTTTCTATAATTTCCAAATCATTTATTTTCGTTTTTAGAAGTTCATCACACCTTCAAGCTCCGGAAATGCCAATAATCAGATTAACCTGAAAGAAGTTCTGGTGGTGTGGATTCAAATTCGCAGTCAAACATTTTTCGTTAATATTGTCAAAAATTAAATTGTGAATTTTGACCCAAATGTCAGATCAAATCTATGGTTGAATCAACTAACTTTTTATGTTTCCTGATTAATACAAGTAATAATAATAATTATTAGAATGTGATCGATTGTGAGTAAAATAGTATACAAACCTCGGGGAAAATCATTCCAGCCTCACGTCTGCAGCACACCTCGGTGCTGCGCACCTCGGTATGCTACCTTGCCGTTCGGCTGTAATAGATTACTTCCCCGCTCGGTATGTAATATACTATTATGTAATAATAATACAAATTATAGTAGGAACCCGAAGAAGTGGCTGACATTAAGGTTTTACATGAAAGAAATTATATATTTCAATATATCCAAACGGCAGCCTTGCTGCGATCACGTTTTCGGAGTCGATTTTGATTCTGGACACGCCCAAAGGAATCCTCGATGGGAATAGTGAATCCCCATTTCACCTACGGCACGTAAAGTAGTATGCCTAGCATTAATAAGGGCTTTGCTACTATACCGTAAGTCTGCGGAACGCTGACTCTTAGACTATAAGTAGGTAATAGTATACATTAAATAATTACTAATTTCTATAACGGAATAGCTTTCAGATCGATACCCAATCTGTCAAATATTAATCTTAGTACCAAAGATGAGACAAATAATTTTGATTAGTCTGGAGGTTAATAAATGGATATAACACGATGCTTTCTGTATATGTTATATAGGCCATTCCTCCGCGAATAGATAGAACAATTGAAGTCCTAAACTAATAAAAAATAGTAGGTATAGCAACAAAACGCATAGATAGAAATTGCCCATCACCGAATATTTTAGAAATGAAATTTTCTCATATCTGTCAAAATTCGTCGAAAATGACAGTTGACTTGAAAGTTTACTTATCCACTTACAATTATAGCGTAGTAAGTATGGAAATCTTTAGAGTTTTCCAGTCGACATACCCACCTACAAGTCATCATTATCTGCAATACTTGATTATTCCAGACAGCCCAACTAAGCGGTGAATGTTATTTGTGTTTGTCCACGGAATGGTGAAATTTTTATTTCTTTTGTGGGAAGAACATTCATCAATTGTTCTATAAGTTCAAAAAAATCAATCCCTTCAGTATAACTACGTATTCGATACGGACAGGTAGATTCTTTGAATGTCAGATGAGCATGAATATATACATCTTCCACAGCTGAAGACTAATACATTTTTCGTATAGATTTCAAGTCTTCAATAGATTTATTTCATTGAATTAAGTTCAGCATTTCTGATTATTTGCTTTAACGTTTCTTGAGGATTAGAAAATTCAATTAAACTCTGGAGCTTGTATAATAATGTAGGATCTCAATTTATATGTTTTGGACAAGTACAAATGTAGGTACTAATGTCTGAATCCTCTCGAGGTTTAGCCTAGCCGATAACTATTCATAGAGAATATTATGTAATTTTCGTCAAAGTCAAGTCAAATAATACATTTCAATAGATTAATTTATTAATAGATTGTAAACATAAGATAAAAAATTTTCACATCCGTCTAACCGAACTTTATTCTTTCTAGGAAATATATTGAAATGATACGAGAAAATTCATCACTAGCTCAATTAGTGAACCTATCAGCCAACAAATTATCTCATACTTCACATTGAGGATTTTATAATCATACTTTTACTTTCTGTTAATCTCACATTAATTTTCCATTTCTGCTTACCTAGTATGGAATAACTGTAGTCTTTCTCACACAATATACGGAATTCCTAAATTTGAATTTATATATGAATTCAGTTATTCCATCTGAATAATATATTAAATTCAAATGAAGTATATACGATGACGTTCGAGAAAGAAGACGAACATTTTCATTAAAATCTACATATTGGTGATTTTCAAAACCATCTTCTACCATTGGAACTGAATCCAATTATCTTTTGCTATTCTTTTAATCTTCTACAACACACCTCGCGCCCTCTGAGAACTAAGTATTAACATAATTTTCTCATAAGCAGGAGAATGCCTTCAAAGAAAAAAAGAATCTTGAGGTATTTATATTTGCTAAGCGATTAGATACAAACGGAAAAGTAAAATATTTGCCCTTCATCCAGCATTTAATATTATATGAGGGATTTATGTGTAGATATTTTCAATTAATATTGGAAGTTAATTTCAGTTTGTTCTATATTATCGAGTGCTCATTTGTAAATCTGCCATAATTAAAATTTGAGAAATTAGACTTTTCAACAAAATCCGGACATCCTACTGCGTAGCACTAGGAATGATAAAACTCCTCGGCGCATGCACATGTCGTAATGCTTATCTAAAAAACGCTATATTTTTTTATTCTTCGTGGGGAAAAATTGGGAAAAAAATTCCTTTATGAAATCATATGTGTTTTATCGATATCCGTTGGAATTTTTAAAATCGGACCAGCTACTAACTTTTTGTCGTGAGACTATAAACCTTTTAGCTTCGCCTCGGGGTAAAAAGGGATGAATGGGATGAATAGAAATTTATATTTCAACTAAAAGCAAAGAACTGAATATGAGTCCCATCACATGTGATGAAGCAATCCAGAAAATGGTGTGCAGTAAACAAAGTGAGTTGATTTAATTAAAATTTTCATATCTGAATGTATAACAATGCGTTATATTTCCTAAAACAAACATACTGAAATATCATAATGTAATAGGTAAGTTTTTTAATAGTACTTCAAATATACCTCCAAAAGAATAAGTTTCCACTATGATTCTCTTCATTCGATATGAGTGAAATATTCAAGCTAATTCAATGCTCCCCCTGCCCGACAATATCCCATTATTCTGTCAACTCAACTGAGTTAACGTCAAATTTACTGGGATAGGTTCTAACCTGTTTGCCGACAAAACAAAGCGAATATTGAGTTGATAGAATCGATAACTTACTTCACTTAAAATTTTTGCGAAATATCAGTATTGCGTGTATTTGTTGTTTTATTCTAATTTTTGAATTTGAGAACGATATGTAGAAACATCAGCAAAATCATTAATAAAACTTATTGAAGCAAATAAAATTATTTTAGTTATTAACTGACAATGACTTTGGATGGCTCCAAAGAAAAATGATTGCAGGAAGTATCCAGTAATCTTCGAATGTGTGAATCTCAATAATATATTTATGAGCTACAAAAATGACATAACTGGATACAATAGGTAGAGACCAGGCAAATTTATTAAGTCTCTATAAATTCTTCATCTGTCTTCATAGGAAAATTAATTTTTAGCAAATGTTTAGACTACTTATCAGCACTTGAAAAATTGTTCCATAAAGAACAGTGAGTTGTGGTTAGAAACCAGTTTACTGGTACTCTGTTCAGAAAAGGTCGAGCGTACGGATTCTCCTTCTATACTCTCACACGAAACTTGACGTGGGTCAGGAGAGAACTCTCAAAGTTCTCTCAAATTTCAACCAAATATTTATAATTTGGACCTCAACTAAACTGTCTTTCTACAAAGCAGAAACATAATCCAATAAGCAATATGTTTTCGACATGATATTTTCCATGTACTTTCCGATTCATAATTTAATTTCACTTTAACTTTAAAAACTAATTTTCAATTATTTAGATGATATACACATTTTCTCGAACAAACTGGATTCTCACATAAAAATCGAAATAGGGATGCAAGGAAAATTATATTTAATCGTGAAATGACACATCGTTCAAGAAGAAAAAAAGATGAATCTTGCTTTAATTATCTTACCCGACAGAGAAAATTTACCACAAAACTCAGTTTAAAATAATTAGTCAATTCGCTGCTGGCTATACGGAAGACAAGCTACAAATAAATTGAAAATAAAATGCAACGCCCTCATCGTGATAATCTTCCTGTCGCCTAACAATGCTATAAACTGCTTCGACTAGATTCCAGCAGATGTTTCGTGCAGAGTATTAAAATACAACTAACTTTACAATAATTTCAATATCACAAATATCATGATACTTCTCTCCCACAATAACGAAACGCAGAGAGCTGATATCCCATAAGGGTTAGTCGGCGGAAACATGAAACCAAAGGATGATAAATTGACTATACTGAAATGTAACTAAATTTGAAAATATGGGCTATAGTGAAGAATAAAAATTAGCTATAACAAGAAATTGGACCTAACTTCAGCTTTCTCTCAACGGTTCCTTTCTTAAATTTAAAAATTCAACTCTCACATATGAATTAACCAGAAATAAACATATTTTTCCGGCAAATGGATTTCGGAAATAACGTAATGATACAGTGGCTATTTGCTCGAATAAGCTACTTCAAAAGTTGCTTCAAAATACCAATAAACTTAACCATCCAAAAAATCTAAGATCCTTGAACTACGACACTAATAGCTGCTAGGAGATTAAAAAAATTGGCAGGTAGTAATCTTAAGTTGAATAATCTGAAATATAGATTAAAACAAAACAAACAACAAAAATCGATTTCCTAAGCAAAATATATTTGACAAAATAGATAGTACACCCTATCGGAAAACAAAAAGTCCGATAGGTACCAATTATTGACCTCGAACGAAGTTTCAAAAATCACAAAGCACAAGAAGTTCTACCTCGAAACATGGTTAACGCACTCCCCACTGAAACAATCCCGGTCTTTCTAACAGGACTCTCAAATCCAAAACTAAGCAGAACATTGCAAACTGAAAGGATGATATGCCACCAAATAGAATTTTTAACATCTCTAAATACAAAACTGAACTTCGAAATAGGTAATACACCCAAACCGGAACTCTAAAAAAATTTTGGCTGAAGTCTTGATAACTTGAACCCGAGATCAAATAATAATTTCAAAGTGACATTTTACTAAGTTATCTCCACTGACAAATTCAATAGTATATTATTAACTTAAAATTTAAATTTAATGAAAGTTAAAAAAGTGAATAAAAAAATTTGGTGAACAGAATGATTTTGATTCTATAGCTCGTTAGCACACATAGATTAAATATAGAATCTCAGGTTTATCGGTTTTCGAGAAATCCCTAAACAGTGGACTGCCACTGTTACGCTTAGAAGGCTCATATTCAGGTGCCACTCTCATTTCAAGAGAGATCTATACTCACAGATTAAATATAAGGTGTAACTTGATAAAAAAGTAGGTAACTTATAAGCTGAGAATAAACTTAATTTTGCGAAGTCACTAAATTAATGTAAAGGGTAGGGGGAAGTGTCCAGTAACATTCACATGCTATCTTTATAATATATTCATGTTATACGAAAATGTTATAGTATTCGCGGAAGTTTCACACGAATTAAATCTAGAACTGGAATAATAATTTCCACAAACACAAATACACTAACATGGAACATATATGTAACTGAAAATAATAGCCAGAGTTTGAGCGAGTTAATTATGTATCTATAAATTCTCCTTCTGACCTCCAGAGAAGAGTTAGTAGACAGTGATAGTGAGACTGAGAAACCGACAACTGGTAACTAGTACTTGTTCTAAAAAGTGTCGATAAAATTAATTTTGAAATGACATAAAAGGTAGGCGATCAAGTAGGAGTGTTTAGTGATGAAAATTAATTTGTGAAAATGGAAGTGGGTGATATTCTGCAACAGTGAGGTCAAATTCAAAAAATTAGTCGGCAAAATGTAGGAATTGAATAGCACTTTATAATGATGTAGGTATCACTCGATCCCTAGTCTCATTTTAAAATTTTGCGGTTGTAGCTCTTGGGGTTAGGGGTTGAAGAGGTGGAGTCCAGTTTCACGTAAAAAACGTTCCACCTCAATAAATTTGTTGACGTGTTTCGGCAATTTTCCCAAATCTGTGTCTTTTTTTCGAAGGAAAGTCCAGTATATATATATATATATATATATATATATATATATATATATATATATATATATATATATATATATATATATATATATATATATATATATATATATATATATATATATATATATTATATACATATATACATTTATATATATATATATATATATATATATATATATATATATATATATATATATATATATATATATATATATATATATATATATATATATATATATATATATATATATATATATATATATATATACCAGGTGTCCACGGAAGGTGGCTCACCGCTATAACTTTTTTGTTTTCGGAAATAATGAAATGAAATTTAAAAGATCTCTCTAATGCATAAAACTGTATTTTTTGAAAGTAACTAACCTTCATGCATCTTCCGGTTTCACCGGAAGCGACATAAACTTTCGATTTTTAAATGCTCCACCTGGTATTTTTTCAGTTCTTTTGTCTTCGTATGACATTTAGAATACAACCATGTATCATTTGTTACTTTTTGTAACCGTGAGGGCAATGGATGCGTTCAAATAAATAATTTCGGTCCAAAAATGGCCCCGTTCACCGTCCTGTGACGTAGATTTGTGGGCGTGGGTTCGGACTTATTTTGTTTCAGTTGTGTTGGTCACAGGCCACTCGATGATTTCAAATGTTATTTTAATCTCAATAAGATTCTTCATTTTAAGAAAGTTCTAAGGTTATGAGATTTCAGGTTTTTATCGAAAGTTTTCTTTTACCCTGATACCTACAGTGAGGTATCAAGTTAGTCGTGATAAAATGATCTTTATTTTGCAACCCGACGAACCACCATGTTGCAATTTGAAAAAAAATATTAATAAAACTTTTACAATCAAACGTCACATAGCTGAAACATTTTGATCGCAAACAGTAAAGTTGTATTTCAACAAACATTTTAGGGCCGAAATTAGTTATCTATTTGAACGTATTCATAGCCCCCTAGAATGAAAATTTATTTCGAAAAAAAAAATGAAAAAACGCTAACAAAAAGTAACAAATGATACATGATTGTATTCCGAATGTCATATGGAGACAAAAACTGAAAATATACCAGGTGTCCCATGTAAAAACCGAAAGCATATGTCACTTCCGGTGAAACCGGAAATTGCATGAAGTTAAGTTACTTGTCAAAAATGCAGTTTTGTGCATCAAAAATAACCTACGAATTTCATTTCATTATCTCCGAATAAAAAAAAGTTATAGGGGCGAGCCACCTTCCGTGGATATACCGGGTATATATATATATGTATATATATATATATATATATATATATATATATATATATATATATATATATATATATACATTAATTATTACTCAGGAAAATTTAAAACAAGAATCGAGAATGAGATAAAATTGAAATATACACTGTTAAATATCAAGCGAGCAGGCTTCAAGAAATTTCATACCGTTCTGGAAATTCGAAAGCTGAGGATTGTAGATGAGCAGTAGAATGAATTTCCTATTAGAAATATAATCAGGTAGATGCAAAAAATTAGCAAATATTGGAAAAATCAGAAATGCATCCCAATAAAGATTTTCCAACTCTTATTAATGATATAGACATCCATTAAAAAATACTACAACATAAACAGAAGAGAGATAACTGAATATTGAACGCCAATTTTTAATAAGTGGATAATATTTTAATGCTCTAGAACAGGGTATAATATAGCAAAGCATTGCTTTGTGTGAAATCTAAAATCTGAAAACCAGAACAATAATGATGAAGTGATATTAGAGGATGAAAGCACCGACAGGTTTATCGAAACGAAGCGTTAAAGTTCTAGTGGAAGTCTCAGTCAACGAAGAAGTATAAACCTATTGAGTTTTTATCAGTATATCTATGAACATAGATAGAACACGAAAATAAATGAAGAAGAAAATATAGTGCTCCGAAATAAATTGAGTTGATACTTCAATTTATGAAAAATACAGTACAATAAATTGAGAAGAATATGAGACTGATTTATGTTAAACACGATATTAAGATTTGAAACTTTACGATAAGGTTCAACTTCATTACCCTTCAAAACAAAGAACTTCAACATATATATTTTCATCTTTGATTTCCTCTATTTCCGAGAGCAACACTGTTTTTAAAAAAATAATTAATTGAACACTTTTAGTCAGTAACATATATTTGAATACTATAAATACCGATAAACAAAAGATAAATGTTTCACGAATAATGGGAAGACTAGACTTCAGTGCATAATTTATTACCCCGAGGTGAAGCTAAAGGGGTTATAGTCACACGACAAAAAGTTGGTAACTGGCCCGATTTTAAAAATTCCAACGGATATCGATAAAACACATATGATTCAATTAGGGAATTTGAATTCCCAATTTATATCAACGAAGAATAAAAAATTATAGCGTTTTTTATATAGGCATTACGACATGCGCATGCGCCAAGGTCGATATGTACGAAGTCCTACAAAACATGCGTCGAAGTGCTCTGTGTGCCACGGTAACCAAGCGACGTTGATAGCTTAAGCTTGATTCTGCGTCTGTCTGCTTCCCATCCATAGAGATATCTTATCAATTTAATTGATAATTTGCAGCAAAATGAGCCGGGTAGAATATTCAAATTCGACAGTCAAACAATGAATTTTTTTGCTAAATTTTCACGGATTTTATTCGTAATATCGACTTATTAATACATTTATTGCAATTTTCCTTCATTTCATTCGTAAAATCGACTTTCATTGTTATTTTATTTATATAATAGGTACATTCAAAAAATATTGAGGACATGCACATGCGCCGAGGGGTTTTTATCATTCGTAGTGCTACGCAGTAGGGTGTCCTCCATTTTTGATTATATATTTGTTTTTAAATATTTTAATATTAATAAAAAAATTAATGCTGCTACAAAAGATAATCAAATCATTCTTCCCTACAAGAAATTTAGTTTTCAGATACAGAAAATTAATATAAATACAAACTAAGATGTATCCAATTGATAGAAGATACTAGGATTTCAGAAGAGTTCCAGTCACTGATATCAGGAGAAACGTTTTGATTCAGCTAGCAAAGATAGTATAAATATTCAACTCTGCTTGATGAAAAAAAATATTTTTTTACGTATTTACATAGCTGGATACTACATGAATGAGTTATAGCAAAAAGCAAGATAAAAACTGAGCTTTTCTCAGTTTGACAGCTAACTTTGTAGACGAATGACAATCAGGCAATGCGACTGTTCCTTATAGAGAGAAGAGTCATAAATAACAATTTATTGAGACTTGCAACAAATAATTAATATACCTAGTTAAAAATTGATATATCTTCTGAGGTATTATTGATAGAGTCTTTGCTTTTTTTTGAAATTTTTTCATTACATCGGCATATCTATCAAAGTTCTTGGTTGGCTGCTATGAAAATATATGATTTCCTCAAAGTTTTGTTCTGTTTATCAATAAAAAAAATGAGACTTTGTTGGAATTGCACACTTTAGTCAATCGACTACTTTGGTGTCAAGTTAATCAAGTAATAATATACAATATCTCTAACATCCATCAGTGAACATGAAGATTACTAGTGGATATAAAATAGAATAGTTTCAGAAGTTTCAAATAGAGGAAGGCCCAGTAAGACAAAAGGTTTTGTTAGAAAATAGATGAGAATGAAATAAAAAATTGATATTTTGGGTTTTCATTATTTTATGAAACATTTAGAAACACTATAAAGAAACATATGTTGAAGTGAAGACTGCAGACAAGGACAACTATTAACAGCAACAGAGAGATAGCCTACAATTATTTCTAATGTATTCCATGAAACTGGTAGTAAAATATAAACAAAAATAATTTGGTGCCATTGTTTAATTAATCTAGTATGACAGTTCTATCTCATGAAGCCACTATATGGTAAAACGCTGCGTCATAGATTCAATTATAGTATCAGTGTGAAAATCAAACACGTGTTTTTCTAACAATATTATTGTAGATTATAACGGCTACATCTATCCGAAATACTATATATATATATATATATATATATATATATATATATATATATATATATATATATATATAAAATATATTATATATATATATATATATATATATATATATATATATATATATATATATATATATATATATATATATATATATATATATATATATATATATATATATATATATAATATATATATATATATATATATATATATATATATATATATATATTTATATATTTATTTTATTATATATATATATATAATTATATATATATATTTATATTATATATATTTATTTATTTTTATTTATATATATATATATATATATATATATATATATATATATAAATCAGTTTATAACGTTCTTCGACGTCTTCTGATTTTCAGCCTCCATTTTTTTGGTCCTCCGAAAGATTATCTTCTATGCCTTTCAATTGCATATCGCTGGTTATTCCCTCTCTCCAGCTCAGTCTGGGTCTTCCCCTTTTTCTTCTTCCGTGTGGCGTCCACTCAAGCACCTGTTTCGGAAGCTTTTCGTCACCCTTCCTTTGGACTTGTCCGTACCAACGGAGTTGTTTCTCCCTGATGTCTTCAGATATTCGATGACATACTCTCATTATGCTTAGGATCCTCTCATTTCTCACTCTGTCTAATCTTGATTTTCCGGCAGCTCTTCGCCAGAAGTCCATCTCTGTATCCTCGAGTAATCTCAGTGATTTCTGTTTTAAAGGCCATATTTCACTGCCATATGTTAGAACGCTCTTAACTATGGAATCGTAGACCCTGTGCTTGTTATCTTTGGAGATAGATTTGTCCCACAGAACACTGTTGACCTGTCTGATTACTATTCTGCCTAGTTTTATTATGACGTTTCATCTCCTCGTCCATGTTTCCGACGCTTGTGATGTGTACTCCCAGATATTTGTATTTATTGCATTTTCTTACTACCTGTTGTTCCGGTACCAAATCTTGTTGCTGTCCGCCAATACACATATATTTTGTTTTGCTGATTAAATCATTATAGCAATACAATTATTAAGATAACTATTCAGTGAAAGTTGATGTTGATATCATAACTCATACCAAATTTTGTCTTTGGAATTATATATATATATATATATATATATATATATATATATATATATATATATATATATATATATATATATATATATATATATATATATATATATATAAATTATAATAAAAACTTAAAAACGCATAATTAGAAAAACATTTTTTTCGTCTTCAATTTATAATTTGTGTCAACAAATCACAGTAATTGTGAATCTACAGATACACATTTAACTCGGTGTTATAGCCAGTTCTATCGCCTCTGCACACAGTAAATTTGAATATCTAATGAATTTATTTTTTCCCCTAATTCTCTTGAGATTAGATAAAATTTTAATGTTGGCAGAACTTCTATATCACAAAATCTGAGTAAATTGCAGTAAGTCGAAAGACATTCTTTACGATGAATTATTAATCAATTCCTGAGAGGCGATTATTTCGAATGATACTATTTTTATAGCCACATAGCAAATTGAGTGTCACTTGAGACTGTATATTTGGAGTGAGGTAGATGAATTGGCAAACGCGAGATGTAAAAGAAACGACCTTAAGTTAAATTTTCACGCAAAATTCTTACTCATGAATTATTAATATTCCCTGTTTTTGAATTTTCGTTGATTGTCACTATTTATGATCATGATCAAAAATTTCAATGGAATGTGCAGTTTTTCAGGGATTCAATAAAGAATTATTAATATTTTGACTCCTGATTTCTGTTGCACTACCTATATGAATTTATATAATTCAAACCCTTGATCACAGACCAACTTTCGACAGAAAATATTATGTGAAAAATTTGGGATTGCCATCAGATAATTAAAAATAAAAGATTTTTGGAGTTAAATCGAGACAAATTAATAAATGGTATTCATCAAATGGAAGTTGCTTATTCGTTCAGAGTCGATGAAGAGATCTTTCTCATGCAGAAAGAGACTTCAGGGATCCCTTGATTAATTCAACGTAATATAATCAGTAGAGAATATAGAGAAAAAAAAGATAAAACATACAAATTTCGAAAAGAGAATACCGTAAGATCGTAAGTAGATTTCAATCAAAATATTCTTTTCACAAGTTATATTCATTAATTTCTTGCCTCACTGCAGTTCTCCAACACCATTGGAACGATCATCGCCGAACTTGAAACATCTGAGTATTTTTTCAAAGGTACGGTTTTTATGTGCAAGAATTATGAAAATCAGCTAAGTAGTTTCTGTATGAATGAATTTTGTAAAAGTCGTGGCCGAGGAGCTTGACTGGCACATCCGCCATTTTGTATTTTCTAAATTTGCTGCAGCAACGAGTAACCCAGGGGTGCTCAAACGGTCGATCGCGGAAACTTTCACAGTCGATCGTAAGGAGCGCGGCAACACCGCCAAACACCCCCTTCCCCCTAACGAGAACGTGGTAGCACAGTGTTTTGAAGTGCAACATAAATCATAATGTTGCAAATGTATTTGTTTCTTTTTTAGTAACATTAAGTTGGTCGATCGCTTTTCACCTGAATATTTTGTGGTAGATCGCCAGCACTGTTGAGCACCCCTGGAGTAACCGGACAGGTAGTATATATATATATATATATATATATATATATATATATATATATATATATATAAGGTTTTTCATTGAAGAGACATTAATTTTAACTATGTTAAATATTGTGCATAGGTATTCTAGAGAAAATTAATGTTATGAATGTGATTGATTTAATTTTTCTGAAAATCAACATGAATTAAATTACAGCTATTCAAACAAGTCAAAAACAAACAACCTGAATGCTTCACAACATCCACCCAACTGAGTAGGTACCCTTTTCTCCAACAGATTTCAAATAACCTTTTTTGCACGATCAGTCATTTTTGAAGGCTTACAATGTCTGTTTCCATGACATTTAAGTGATTACTTACCGTTCAGCAAACGGTAAGTAATTACTTACTATTCTGGCATCAGTGAATTAAGCTATTAGTATAAAAAATTCAAATCGCAAATTATTCATTATTTATTAGGTAGGTAGTTTAAAAGATAAATTAGCAAATCATTTATTTACATTAAAGTTTACAGCACATTTTTATAAATTACTAATAGAAATTCCACTTGTTTGTGCTGTATTTGCATTGGTAAATGAAACTGAAGTTGCATTTAAATCATTATTATGCAAAATTTTATCGGCAACTTGAATTTTGTTCTGAAGAGAATCTTCTACATAACTCTCGGCCACTGTAGAGGAACGCCAGCATCCATGTCTCTTCAATCCGAGAGCATCCACACCAGTATTTGCCAAAAGTGGTCGCCGAAGTCCTAAAAGAGTGACCAGTATACTTCTCAGGATTCGGTAATTTTAAATATTCGGCGATTTTCAAAGGCCAGTCTCCAATTGTTCCTTTCCCAACAACCTGAGATTTACAGTTTCCATTGCGATATTGAAAGAACAAGTGGTCTGATTTCACTTGTGGTGGACGTAGCTGGATATAATTATGCAAAATTTGCAAATATGGTATTTTTCGTCGGGTTTGTTAATGACAGTGAAGGTGCGCTGGATATTTGTTTTTGTGTTGTATATATATATATATATATATATATATATATATATATATATATATATATATATATATAAATATAGATATATATATATATATATTAATAAAAAAATATATATATATATAAAAATATATATATATATATATATATATATATATATATATATATATATATATATATATATATATATATATATATATATATATATATATATATATATATATATATAATAAGATAAATGAAAAAAACTCCACTTGGAGTAGTGTTTTTTTCATTTGTATCTTATTAAATATGAACTCACACAGTAGCCCGCCCAGTCAACGAAGACCCGAAATCATGAAACCTGGTAAAAAATTAGCGTAAAACTGAATTTTTCCCCATCGATGAAGAGAGGATCATTTTCACAAAAGTCCCCTAAAATCACCCTGGAGCTTCACCCCCTACCTCCTCTCAAAGAATGAAAATGACAATAACTGCGGAAAGCCCTAAATCTACGATAGTAATAATCGGATCAAGTTGAATTTTTTTTTGTTATATTTGTTATAACATGAGCTAAGATAATGCTTCTATTCATTTTTACGTTAAAAAAAAATAGTTTTCTTATAAATTAATGTAAACGCGCGACAAAAACAAGTTTTTAACTGTAACACTTCATATTTTTGCGTATAAGTTTTTTGGATGTCACATTACAGAAAAAAAAACCTAAATTTGTAGAATATCAAATTTTGAATTTAACTATGTGAAGGTGTGTTTCTTTATGTTCTTGGTGGTGCAGTAGAGGGGGGAGGCAGCAACTCACCTCTGCTGCGATTTTGGTCGGCCGACTAGACAGGCGGCGGGAAACTGGCAAAATGACGGGCATGGAACATTGTATTGATAGCAACACTTTCCTTCCTAGTTACCCAACCGACCTTGATAGTAAACTTAAGTCTGTTGATGGAAAGTGTGATTTTCTTTATTTTGTCGAAGTGTTAGTTTTAACGACTGTTTTAAGAATAGAAAATTTTGTTTGTTAAAAATGTACAATAATTCTAGTTTGGTATGCATTTTTTGTAAAACGAGTTGAAAGACGATACAGTTGTTGTCGAGAAGGGACTGAAATCTATTAAGGCAGCGAGTTCACTATTGAATCATGGATTTTGTGAAAAGATTACTGGAAAAACGAAAATTACGGTCCATAAATCTTGCAGGCTAAAGTACACTCGTCCAACCAGTATTCGAGCTGCTGTAATGAAAAAAGAACCTTAGGTTTCCACTTATTTTGTTCTGGGAAGTTCAGAAGAAACCTTCGATTTCAAAAATGATTGTATTTTTGTGGAAAACAAGCTATGGTTTACTCTAAATCTCTCTATCATCGCCGAAAACCTGTCCATCTTGTGTCTACTTCAGAAATAAGAGAAAACATACTTGAAAATGTGATAAACTAGATGATAATTGGGGAAAGAGTCACATGTAAGCTTCTCAATGTTACAGTTCTTATCGCACCTGAAGCCAAATAACACAGTAATTGTTATAGAGAATTTATAAAAACTACACCACATAAACATACGGTAGAAAGGCCGAAGTCCGAGCTAGGTGAAGCTTTTGATAAGCTTTGCGAGTAGTTATATAGAAAACAGTGATGAGTGTCAATACACTATAGAAGAACTTCAGGATATAATGGAAGGCTTTTCAGATATTCAGGAGGCTTACAATATTAAATACTTATTGGTCTGGAGCATGGACAGACCAATATATATATATATATATATATATATATATATATATATATATATATATATATATATATATATATATAGGTATATATATATATATATATATATATATATATATATATATATATACATACATATATATATATATATATATATATATATATATATATATATATATAGGTATATATATTTATATATATATATATATATATATATATATATATATATATATATGTTTATATCTGCGTAGAAATATAACTCTACTATATATACAAACAAATATAACTATTTGTAAAACTCACTTAAATTTATTTATTTGTGACATCTTTCAACCCACAACACATTTAGAAGTTTTTTTATTCTATATATATATATATATATATATATATATATATATATATATATATATATATATATATGTTTATATCTGCGTTGAAATATAACACTTGCCTAGTTACAAACAAATCTAACTAATTGTAAAACTGACTTAAAATTATTTATTTGTGGCATCTTTCAACCCGCAAAACATGTTGAAGTTTTTTTATCCTAAAACGAAATAGCGACAAACGAGCGGCTAACATCAGGGTTGCCACATTTTTTAGAGCCGTGTTGCACTTTAGACACTAATTTATCGCCCAAAAGCGCAACCTTAGTTGCGACATGTTAACGGGAAACATTGGTAACAAGTATTTTTCATATAAAATTCACTTATTCTAGGAGTTATTTCATACTTGTTTTGCTGCTAATTTGTCGCCCAAATTCGAAACTGCGCGAAAAAATAGTTCACCCAACATGTTGCCTATTAATCCGAAAAACAATAATAGGTACTTTCGGAACTTTTTACTTAAATTACTATTACAATCAAAACCACGATTCTGTTCCAAATATCTTTATTTTTATATAAACTGTTCACAAGCCATCATTACATCATCATCATCATCTTTGTCTGTGCTTGAAGTTGTGGATTGGTTCTGCTACTGATACATATCAGAATTAAATATTACATATATAGCTTTGCTAGGCTCAAAGTATATTCAGCAAATCTCATTCATTTCCAAGTGAGATCTAATAGACACAACTGAATTTAACATTTTTAGTATCTTTTTATTTCGAATTTTACATTTAACAACATTTATCAATAAAAATATCCTTTCCACGAATGAATTGAATGACGGAAACCTTAGAAGTGTACCTGAATGCAAAAAGAGCTAAATCTTCTAACATGAATTTTTAGGCTGCATTTTTCAAATATATAATCTCCCTCCAAAAAGTGGCTCTATGATATAAACGTCTATAGATATATTTATTTGTTTATATTTAATGATGAAAGTACATTTTTATTTTTTTTTAATATTTTTTATTTCGTTTTATTCATTCCAAGTTTTCAAATAGAGATTTTTTTATTCATTATTTTCATTAGAATAAATTTTTTTATTTTTCCAAAATGTTTTTCAATTGATATTCGTTTTCCAGTATACACTTCTAGGTGAAAAGACAGAAAGAGCTGTATATTCCTATCTTTTTTTCACGTATATTTATTTTAGTACTGTGTAAAAAACAAGCCCCCTCAAGAATTTGTTCAGCCCCCTCTACAAACCAGTACTGGTTTATATATATATATATATATATATATATATATATATATATATATATATATATATATAATATATATATATATATATATATATATATATATATATATATATATATATATATATATATATATATATATATATATATAAATATATATATATATATATATATGTTTATATATATATATATATATATATATATATATATATATATATATATATATATATATATAAACCAGTACTGGTTTGTAGAGGGGGCTGAACAAATTCTTGAGGGGGCTTGTTTTTTACACAGTACTAAAATAAATATACGTGAAAAAAAGATAGGAATATACAGCTCTTTCTGTCTTTTCACCTAGAAGTGTATACTGGAAAACGAATATCAATTGAAAAACATTTTGGAAAAATAAAAAAATTTATTCTAATGAAAATAATGATTAAAAAATCTCTACTTGAAAACTTGGAATGAATAAAACGAAATAAAAAATATTAAAAAAAAATAAAAATGTACTTTCATCATTAAATATAAACAAATAAATATATCTATAGACGTTTATATCATAGAGCCACTTTTTGGAGGGAGATTATATATTTGAAAAATGCAGCCTACAAATTCATGTTAGAAGGTTTAGCTCTTTTTGCATTCAGGTACTCTTCTAAGGTTTCCGTCATTCAATTCATTCGTGGAAAGGATATTTTTATTGATTAATGTTGTTAAATGTAAAATTCGAAATAAAAAGATACTAAAAATGTTAAATTCAGTTGTGTCTATTAGATCTCACTTGGAAATAAATGAGATTTGCTGAATATACTTTGAGCCTAGCAAAGCTATATATGTAATATTTAATTCTGATATGTATCAGTAGCAGAACCAATCCACAACTTCAAGCACAGACAAAGATGATGATGATGATGTAATGATGGCTTGTGAACAGTTTATATAAAAATAAAGATATTTGGAACAGAATCGTGGTTTTGATTGTAATAGTAATTTAAATAAAAAGTTCTGAAAGTACCTATTATTGTTTTTTCGGATCAATAGGCAACATGTTGGGTGAACTATTTTTTCGCGCAGTTTCAAATTTGGGCGACAAATTAGCAGCAAAACAAGTATGAAATAACTCCTAGAATAAGTGAATTTTATATGAAAAATACTTGTTTCCCGTTAGCATGTCGCAACTAAGGTTGCGCTTTTGGGATATAAATTAGTGTCTAAAGTGCAACACGGCTCTAGAAAATGTGGCAACCCTGATGGTAGCCGCTCGTTTGTCGCTATTTCGTTTTAGGATAAAAAAACTTCAACATGTTTTGCGGGTTGAAAGATGCCACAAATAAATAATTTTGAGTCAGTTTTACAATTAATTAGATTTGTTTGTAACTAGGCAAGTGTTATATTTCAACGCAGATATAAACATATATATATATATAAATATATATATATAGATAGATATATATATATATATATATATATATATATATATATATATATATATATATATATATAGGATAAAAAAACTTCAACATGTTTTGCGGGTTGAAAGATGCCACAAATAAATAATTTTAAGTCAGTTTTACAATTAGTTAGATTTGTTTGTAACTATGCTAGTGTTATATTTCAACGCAGATATAAACATATATATATATATATATATATATATATATATATATATATATATATATATATATATAAATATATATATATATATATATATATATATATATATATATATATATATATATAGATATATATATATATATAGATATATATATATATATATATATATATATAAATATATAGCCTATATATATATATATATATATATATATATATATATATATATATATATTATATATATTATATATATATATATATATATATATATATATATATATATATATATATATATATATATATATAATATATATATATATATATATATATATATATTATATATATATATATACCTATATATATATATATATATAATCTCTTGATAATTATTAGCAATAACAGGCTGGTTGAATCTTAAAAAACTCGATTTTATTAAAGAGTTGACGTTTTACTTCGATATTCTTAATTGAAATTTTCTTTGACATTTATTGATGTGAAAAAAATTGAGTTTTTTTAAGATTCAAACCAGCCTGTTATTGCTAAATAATTATCAAAGAGATTAAAAATAGATCACAGGCAACAACAAATTCGAATAAATAATTATATATAATATATATATATATTATATATATATATATATATATATATATATATATATATATACCTATATATATATATATATATATATATATATATATATATATATATATATATATATATATATATATATATATATTGGTCTGTCCATGCTTCAGACCAATTTTTAATTTTGTATATTGTAAGCCTCCTGAATATCTGAAAAGCCTTCCATTATATCCTGAAGTTCTTCTATAGTGTATTGACACTCATCACTGTTTTCTATATAACTACTCGCAAAGCTTATCAAAAGCTTCACCTAGCTCGGACTTCGGCCTTTCTACCGTATGTTTATGTGGTGTAGTTTTTATAAATTCTCTATAACAATTACTGTGTTATTTGGCTTCAGGTGCGATAAGAACTGTAACATTGAGAAGCTTACATGTGACTCTTTCCCCAATTATCATCTAGTTTATCACATTTTCAAGTATGTTTTCTCTTATTTCTGAAGTAGACACAAGATGGACAGGTTTTCGGCGATGATAGAGAGATTTAGAGTAAACCATAGCTTGTTTCCACAAAAATACAATCATTTTTGAAATCGAAGGTTTCTTCTGAACTTCCCAGAACAAAATAAGTGGAAACCTAAGGTTCTTTTTTCATTACAGCAGCTCGAATACTGGTTGGGACGAGTGTACTTTAGCCTGCAAGATTTATGGACCGTAATTTTCGTTTTTCCAGTAATCTTTTCACAAAATCCATGATTCAATAGTGAACTCGCTGCTTAATAGATTTTCAGTCCCTTCTCGACAACAACTGTATCGTCTTTCAACTCGTTTTACAAAAAAAATGCATACAAACTGAATTATTGTCCATTTTTAACAAACAAAATTTTCTATTCTTAAAACAGTCGTTAAAACTAACACTTCGACAAAATAAAGAAAATCACACTTTCCATCAACAGACTTAAGTTACTATCAAGGTCGTTGGGTAACTAGGAAGGAAAGTGTTGCCATCAATACAATGTTCCATGCCCGCCATTTTGCCAGTTTCCCGCCGCCTGTCTAGTCGGCCGACCAAAATCGCAGCAGAGGTGAGTTGCTGCCTCCCCCCTCTACTGCACCACCAAGAACATAAAGAAACACACCTTCACATAGTTAAATTCAAAATTTGATATTCTACAAATTTAGGTTTTTTTTTCTGTAATGTGACATCCAAAAAACTTATACGCAAAAATATAAAGTGTTAGAGTTAAAAACTTGTTTTTGTCGCGCGTTTACATTAATTTATAAGAAAACTATTTTTTTTAACGTAAAAATGAATAGAAGCATTATCTTAGCTCATGTTATAACAAATATAACAAAAAAAAATTCAACTTGATCCGATTATTACTATCGTAGATTTAGGGCTTTCCGCAGTTATTGTCATTTTCATTCTTTGAGAGGAGGTAGGGGGTGAAGCTCCAGGGTGATTTTAGGGGACTTTTGTGAAAATGATCCTTTCTTCATCGATGGGGAAAAATTCAGTTTTATGCTAATTTTTTATTAGGTTTCATGATTTCGGGTCTTCGTTGACTGGGCGGGCTACTGTGTGAGTTCATATTTAATAAGATACAAATGAAAAAAACACTACTCCAAGTGGAGTTTTTTTCATTTATCTTATTATATATATATATATATATATATATATATATATATATATATACGTTTTTTGGGAAAAAGTGTGACTACGAAGCTTTAGTTTTGCTTTTACGACCACGCGGGTCCGTAACCTTTTTATCGGGAAACAATTAGCTGTATGGTCTCACATTTATAGACCAAATATAGAAAACGATTAATCCGGCGTACTTATGTACAGCTTAATGTATTAGCATGAATATTGTGAATGTGATTGATAGTTGGTTGAATGTTCTGAATATATAGATGGCGTTGACAACATTTATAGTATATTAAGTATGGAGAACAGTAAGGGCTGTTTACCGATCGAAGATAATTGTTGTCTGAGATCGGTCCTCCTTAACATTCGACATGCTTGTAACGTTTTTTGCACGATCAGAACAATAAAAAAATCCTTTTTATTATTGATAAATTCATTTTTACATTCAAAATTTCGATTGTTCATTTTCCAAGACCTGGTTGCTAGACTAGGTAGTAATGACGCCGTGCAATAAATAGATTACATTGCTGTCACTAAAAATTCATTCAACGTCGTAATTTTAAAACTTGAAACCACAAGTGACGATGAATTCGCCGATGATGAGTTGGAGAATGCATGGCAACAAGGGTGTTCGGTGATTATCCCAGAGAAATCGAAAAAACGTTACGAAAACACGTATATTATTTTCAAAAAGCGGTGTCAAGTTAAAAATGCTAATATTAATGAAAAAAGTTTATTGGCATATTTTGTCCAAATAAATGCGCAACTGAAGGCCCCTGGCAGTTTGTGGGGTGAATATTCCATGATGAAATCAACAGTTTTCTTATATGATGCTATTGATATTTCCAAGTTCGCAAGTCTGATTACCTATCTTAAAAGAAAAAATGTTGGCTATAGGCCTAAGAAGGCTAGCATTTTTACAGGAGAGGATTTATCAAAATTTCTAATGGAAGCACCAGATGAGGAATTTTTAATTCACAAGGTAATTTATACTTATTAGATTACCCATAAATTCTTCAATAAAGAATATTGTTTTTAGGTAGCAATGATATTGGGGGTGTCTGGTGCCTGTAGAAGGGAAGAATTGCACAACATTGCCATGAATGATATTCAAGAACATTTATTGTAAAATTACCCAACACAAAAACAAATATCCAGCGCACCTTCACTGTCATTAACAAACCCGACGAAAAATACCATATTTGCAAATTTTGCATAATTATATCCAGCTACGTCCACCACAAGTGAAATCAGACCACTTGTTCTTTCAATATCGCAATGGAAACTGTAAATCTCAGGTTGTTGGGAAAGGAACAATTGGAGACTGGCCTTTGAAAATCGCCGAATATTTAAAATTACCGAATCCTGAGAAGTATACTGGTCACTCTTTTAGGAACTTCGCGCGACACTTTTGTGCAAATACTGGTGTGGATGCTCTCGGATTGAAGAGACATGGAGGCTGGCGTTCCTCTACATTGGCCGAGAGTTATGTAGAAGATTCTCTTATAAGAAAATTCAAGTTGCCGATAAAATTTTGCATATAATGATTTAAATGCAACTTCAGTTTCATTTCCCGATGCAAATACAGCACAACAAATGGAATTTCTATTAGTAATTTATAAAAATGTGCTGTAAATTTTAATGTAAATAAATGATTTGCTAATTTATCTTTTAAACTACCTACCTAATAAATAATGAATAATTTGCGATTTTGAATTTTTTTATACTAATAGCTTAATTCACTGAATGCCAGAATGGTAAGTAGTACACTTTCTAGGTGAAAAGACAGAAAGAGCTGTATATTCCTATCTTTTTTTCACGTATATTTTATTTTAGTACTGTGTAAAAACAGCCCCCTCAAGAATTTTATGTCCAGTCCCCTCTACAAACCAGTACTGGTTTATATATATATTTATATATTATATAATATTATATACTATATATATATATATATATATATATATATTATATATATATATATATATATATATATCATATATATATATAATTATATATATATATATATATATATATATTATATGGGGGAAGGCGGGGCGGAATGGACCGGCGAGGCGGAATGAGAAGTATCGATATCTCGGAGCATTATGCACTAGCTCTTCTCCGAGCTAGACGTAACGGATACTTTAACAGTATAATGTTGTGTTCTCACAATTTTCTCATTTTCTCAAGTAATTTAATTGATATCGTGTGTTTTTATTCTGAGGTAAGTCATTTTCTATTAATTGCAGTTGATTGAAAATTGGATTGTATGCAAACTAATGAATGTTTTTCAGGATAACGTACACATGG